>OX123191.2:42835528-43076447 GCA_944739405.2 Euclidia mi | reverse complement strand
CGAATTGACCACAAAATACTGTTACAGATTTTTTTGCTGCCGGCATACATGGTAATTTGTACCGCTGGTTCAGCTCGTACATAGAAAATCACTCTCAATTCTCAATTCTCGGTTGGTGTTCAATCCCATCTGGAATTTCTCAGGGTTTGCTTTTGACCCCACTATTGTTTACTCTATTCACTGGAGATATAAATTCTTGTTTCCTAAATTCTTATATACTTCTATGTATACGCGGATGACATGAACATTCACAAAATTATTAACGATGCATCGGATGTAGGGAAACTCCAAAACGACCTTGATAAATTTGTAGCATACTGCACAGTTGCACACTTAACAAACTACAGTTAAATATCGCAAAGTGTTGTTACATAACATTTAGTCGTCAAAAACTTACCATAGGATCGGATTACAAACTTCATGATAAGTTTATTAGGAAAGTTGACTACGTTAAAGACCTTGGTGTTATCATGGACTCAAAGCTTTTATTCGATATGCACATCAATCACATTACGAACTCTACTTACTCTCATTACGTCTTCATGTTTTCGGTCTCTTAAGACAGTAATCGTTTTGTACTGTGCCTATGTACGTACGTAGCAATCTAGCATATGCGCCACAGGTATGGAACCCTCAATACCAGGTATATATATCATGCATTGAAGGTGTATAAAGAAAGTTTTTGCGATACTTAGATTTTAAAGCGAATCAATATTCTATTGACTATAACGAGCGTTGTAAACGGTATCATATTTTACTTCTGGAACTCAGAAGAACCATTATAAACATAGCCAATGACACGATTGATTGCCTTGAGTTGATGGGTAACATCAAGCTTGGAATGAATCAATTAGTTTTTCGACAACGTCCGATCTTACACGTTCCCTTTGCTACAACGAAATACAGACGGAACTCTTTTCTTTTACGTTGCGCCGAATCATTTAATCAAATTCCACGGAAATTAGATTTGGATTTATTCTGCACTAACTTGACCAAAAATAAAAAAAACTTATAAATTGTGACTTCTTTAGCAGCGATCGGCATATATAGCCTAGATTGCGGTTTTTTTCCTGTGTACCTTTTCATTATTATTTTCTTGACTTTTTTTGTTATAATAATATATAATTATACTAACTTGTGTATTATGAATCTCATTTTTAGTTACTTTTTTATGGCGGAACATGGCTGCAACATTGTATTTATTGTATGATTTAGCAAGTAGGTATACTTACAACAGTAACTGATGTAATTAATCTTTGTTACATTGCATTTATATGTGGTAGCTTGTAATTAGCAACTTCTTTTTTATTTAATTAAATGTGTTGTTATTAGTCTGTAAGCTTTCCTAAATAAATAAATATACGGACGTTATAATGTCTTAGAAGTTTCAAAATATCTGTCATTTGACGTCCAAGATGTCAAATGATTAATAGTTTGTAACTTTTACGATATTGCCACGTCCGTATACTCGTATGTATCTAAATACCTGTAAAACTTGCAAATTATTACAGATATGGAAGTTTGAGGCTAAGCGTATGCTTTTACGTAGATATGCGTATGACTTTGTAACTCAGTGCAGTTGATGCAGTGTATCTGCATCAACTGCACTGAGTTACAAAGTCAGCTTCTGCCAGAGCAGAACAGACGCATGTCCACATTGCACCTGAGCCGCAGCATACGCAGCTGTAAGTATGTTCAGGTATTAAATAATCGGATCTACCCTGCGTGGCGTCACCCGAGCCTCAGCATACGCTTAACCACAATAAAATTTCGTTACAAGTTTGACACTATGTATCATTTGACGTCCAGGGTGTTAAATGAAAAAGGGTTGTATTTAACTGTTAGTCAAAAATACTAATTTTCCACCAAAAATACTAATTGCACGCATAAGCTAAGTTGACGGAGCCCTGCTGCTTCGCAGGGCTCCTATTTTTGGGAGCAGGGTCACAACAGAACCTAACATAACCTATTAAGTTTTCTGAGTGGATAAGTTTCCCGAGCGGACGAAACTTTTCATATCAAATGATATTTTGTAAAAAGATCATCATATTTGGTGTACAAATAGTATTTTAGTGTGCAAGTCAGTATTTTAGTGAAATAATAAAGTTTTTTTGCGTAACTCACTTTAGTGTGTTACATAACATTTTTGATACGCTGTTAAAAATATCCCAATGAAAAATAGTTTGAAAATTTACGATATTGTAACGTCCGTATACTCGTAGTATACGACTACGAGTATACGACTACAAGTATACAGTCGTATACTAGTATACGAACATAATATAAAACTTCAAGTAAACGAACGTTACAATATCGTAAATTTTCATGATTTTAATTTTGTATGTCTAAATACGTATATAAAAATGTTGTTGGTTTATGATGCTTAATTATACATACATACATAGACTCACGCTGGTTTCCCCGAAGGGGTAGGCAGAGGCATATTAAACGCCCACTTTTCGCCAGTGTTTTGATCCCACGTAATAGGTAGCGAGCCTATTGCCGCTTATCGGGATATTTTGTTTGCCAGAGCCTCGTCCGTTGATCGGCAGGTGCACCACTTGCAGGTGAGGTTGGCTTGGGCCCTAAGATCTTGGTGGAACCCCTATGCACCCCTTAATTAGGCGATGCTTAATTAGGGTACTGCTAACCTAAAAAAAGCCACCGTTTTCATGCTCTCCACGTAAAATGGTGTAATAATAATAATAACAGCTTTCAAACATCACCTTCATCGAGTAATATAAACAAAAAATGTATTACAAGATGAAAAGAAACCTTACAACCGCAGGGCAGCTTTGTGGCGAGCTGAATGTGTGTGGCGACACTGCGGTCCCGAATGCTTTGAGAGAGTCGGTCAGGGCCTCGTCTCCAGCTTGCCTTTACTGGCTGGTCGGAGTGGATTTCCAAGAGCACCCGCAGGACTCTCAACACTGGCTTGCCTTGGTCGGCCGGCCAGAGGGATCCGCAAGAGCTACCAGCTCGGGGGTGGAAGTGTCATTCTCAAGGGCGTAACTACGGGGAAACACGCTCCGAGTCTCCGTTGTAACGAGACCCGCGATGGTGAAACCGGTGCCGCTGCCGCACCGCTCACCACCCCTAGCCACTCGGACCGGTGTTTCCCTCTGGCTGCCTCTATGGCAGAGTTTGTTTGCTTTGGGCGGCTGTTAAGAGAGGGCCCATCCAGTGAGTTGGCGAGTCACCACCTGCCATCCGGACGGATACTATTAGAGTATTACTGGCAGGTGCCATTTTTCATCCATAAAAAATACAAGTCCATCAAACACCCAATCCCATAAACCAATTAAATAAGGCTCCACATATAACAATAGTCTTACATATGCTGCGGCTAGTCCATAGCTGTTCTCAGTAGTGCAGTTGTGGAGGCTCCGCTGCATGTGTCCCATCCCATTTTAGATTAAAGCTCTCTACGGGCCTCTGCGCATTGGATCCATATCCCCGTGTAAGCCTCCCAAAGGTCCGGTTATTCTTTTAACACTAAATGTTAGAAGAATAGCCGTGTAACAGAGACACTTACGAATAATAATAATAATTCATTTATTCGCAAGAAAATGGTACATTAACAGGTGTTTATAAATGGTTGGTTACAGCATATTCTGCCCCTTGGAGCGTGCGAATTGAGTGCAGTAAACGGGTACTACATGGGAATATAAAGAACAAATATATTAGAAACATAACAATGAGTGGCACATGAAACAATATAACATTTTACTAATATGCATCGGTGATAATATTAGTTGCCTAGGGCCTTATCTTCTAGATATTCCTTGACACTATTATAAGTTTTATTTAATAGTATATTAAAAAGTTGTTTTTTAAATTGGGATATAGGTAACATTTTGATACTTAGCGGAATATGGTTATATATTTTAATTGCCATACAGTATGCATTTCTTCTAAATAATTCCAATTTAATAGATGGCAGTTATGTATCATCAAATTTTAAAAACTATTCAGCATGATGTTTTACTAGTAAACCTATTTCTAATATGTATAAGCATGGAACAGGTAAAATCTTGTGTTTTTTAAATAGAGGTTTACAGCTTGTCAGTGTATCGACTCCACATACTGCTCGAATACACTTCTTTTGGGTTATAAGAACTCTGTCAACTTCAACCGAGTTACCCCATACAACAATGCCGTATCTGAGCAGGGAGGATACGTAAGCATGGTATGCAGATAGTGCAGCATTAATGTTTACTGTCAGTCTAACTTTTTTTAAACATTTATAAATCGATCTATTTTATTGACTAGTTTTTCTAAATGAGGTTTCCAATTACAATATTTATCGACCCTGATACCAAAAAATACGCAATTATCAACAACGTTTATGTGCGTGTCATTATGATTTAATTTAGATTTGTTGCATATGTTTGGAACTGAATAATATTTTGTCATGTTTATCTTAAGGTTGTTTTAATTAAGCCAGCTTATGGCATTATTGAGTGTCGCTTTTATATTTATTTCTAGATTAAGTTTATGTTTATCTTTAATTAGTATTGTTGTATCATCAGCAAATAGTATAATTTCCTGGTTGATTGCATCCGGGAAATCGTTAATGTATAACAGAAACAAAAGAGAGGCTAAAATACTCCCTTAGGGCGTACCATAATTGTTTATTATGTACATCGATCTGTATTGCTTTTGTTTATTTTTATAAGTTCTGTTTAATTCGACATATTGTATTCGATTTTCTAGGTAACTCTCAATCCAGTTATAAACATTTCCACGTAACCCATAATTTGAGAGCTTTGAGAGCAGTTTTTGGTGACAGACGAAGTCAACAGCTTTTGTCATGTCTAGAAACAGACATGCGACTATAGATTTATTATTTAAGGCTTCTGTAATATGCTTTATTAAAGAAAAACATGCCAATGCAGTGGAGCTTTGTTTCCGAAAACCGAACGGTTTTTTATTTAAGATATTACAAGAAGTTAGAAATGTCTTTATTTTGATGTACATAACTTTCTCGAATATTTTTGATAGTAGGTATGAGTGTAATTGGTCTGTAATTATTGATGTTAGTTTTGGCTCCTTTTTTGTGCATTGGCTTAACAATTGACAGTTAAAGACGATCAGGGAATTTACCTTCTACGAGTGACAGGTTAATGATATAGGTTAATGGTGCTACTAAAGAGTGTGCGCAGGTTTTTAATACCTTTGTACTTATATCATCATAGCCAGTAGAATGAGTATTTTTTAAGGAGTTTATTATCTTTAATGTGTCAGAGTTGTCTATTGGTGTGAGAAATAAGGGTCTTAGTATTTTGAGATATTTTGGTGATATGGTTAGGTGGGCCTGTATCTTCGTATTTTTTAACATTGCTGCACTGTGATATATAGTAATTGTTAAATAAATTACAAATTTTAATAGGCTTGGTGTTGATCTTTTTGTTAAATTCTATTGATTCTATGTGTGCGCTAGTTATTGCTTTATTATTGTTTTCTTTAATAATTTTCCATGCAGCTGAGCAGGCATTTTTTGCGTTTTTAATGAAGTTTAGATTGTTTATTTGTTGCGCTTTGTTGATACATTGTTTTAATATTGTTGTATAATTGTTATACCTTGTCTTATTCTGTCTTTTATTGTGTCTATCAAGATGATATTTCAAGTATAGTATTCTTTTTCTTATACAACATCGTTTTATATTTTTAGTCAGTTTTCTATTTTTTACGTGTTTGACTACACTTACACTTTTTATCGTTATTTTGGGGAAACATAAAGTATAAAACATGGTGATAGTGTCATGGAAGGTGTTAAATGCTTCATTTGTACTTTGTTGTTCGTATACCTCAGTGAAGTGCAAATTATTAATGCAGTTTTTGAATTTGACCATGTTTTCCTGGCTAAGATCTCTAATGGTTTTGTATTGATAGTTATAAGATTTGTTATTTACACTGTAGGTCTCATTGTTGATAGTCAACGATTGGGCAGTTTCATGGTCAGATAATGCTAGGTAATGAATATTAGATTTACCTTCGTGAACGTTACTTACAATTTGATCTAAACAAGATGATTTTCGCGTCGGTAATGTTATGTGGCTTTTTAAGTTATTGTTTTAAGTATGGATTGTAATTCACTGGATACCTTTTACCTACTTTAATGTATCAATGTTCCAATCTACACAGATAATAACGTTTTATTAGACTTTTTGCATAGCTTATCAGTGAGTTTTTCAAATTTATTTAAGAATATACTTGTGCTGGATGAGGGTGTTCTGTAAATGCATACTATTACAAGATTAAAAGTAGTGATTTCTTTAGCACTATATTCAAAATGAAGGGGGACTGAAGGTGGTAAGTTGCTAATATGTTTGTATGCCAGGTCATGCTTTATTAGTATGCATGAGCCTCCTCTGCGTTGGTTAGGGCGTGAGAAAAACAAAGCTAATTTGTAATTGCCTATTCTAAGGTTGGGTTCAGATCCTTGTTTTAAAAAGGTTTCTGTTAAGCAGTTAATGTCAATATTACCTATATTATTCGATAAATCATTTATGGCTACCTCAATAAGCTCTTGTTTATTTATTACGCCTGCTATATTTTGGTGTATTATTGTAGTAGTTCTTGGCTTAATTTTATCTGCGAAAACAAATAGTATTTTGGACCTTTTTTGGTGGTTGTATAGTTGTAAAATAATCAGTTATTTTAGTTTGTTTAGTTTTTGTATTAGCTGGTACATTTGTTTGTGTACAGTGTAGTGGTAAGAGAGAGTATACTCTACTTTCATCTTTGTGGATCATGTAAAATCTTATCTTGGTATATTTCATTGTGTTAATTCATATATATTTTTTAAATTTATTCTTTATGCACAAAAATAGTACACAGGTGGACTTAATGCCTAGTGGCATTTTCTGCCAGTCAACCTTTTGGTGGTGCAGAGATAGATGAGGTAGGCACATTAGCCATGTGGTGAAAATAGGATATCTATTAAATACATATTAATAATTTAGATACATATTATTAACCATAAATATACTATAGATATATATAATTATTCATAGATATGATACACACATAAATATAATACATAAATATATTACATACATAAATACATAATTATGCTATAGCTGATGAGAGTGATGAGCCAATTCCTTCAACTTATCAAAGAGAAGATTCCGTAGTTTCGTTTTAAATGCATAACGGTTGGTGGCAATTCTAACTTCAGGAGGGAGCCTGTTCCATAGCAGCGAGTATTGTGAACTTAAATATTATACGGATGTCAGATAGATAAAATATATTTAAATCGTGGGATATTCGACGTCCGTTTATAATTTGAGTCAAATTTGATTACTGACGTCCGTATATTCGTTTTATAAACGTAGTTTGGTGTAGGCCACTGTGTTCATTTTGAGTTTATTTGATATAATTTTGTATTTTCTCAAGTGACCTGGTTATTACTTAATAGTAACTATCATAACTACCTCATTAAAAGTGTTCCTAAATAATGATAATTTTAAAGTAGAAGTAAGTAGATAGGTAACTTTAATTTAAGTAACTATTTCTTGTGTCATGATTTATGTCCCTAATTTTACACCATAACAAAATGTCAAATGCGTCTAATTACAAAAAAACTACCTAAATGTTATTTTTCAATCGGCGCAGTGATTTAATTTGTGTTAGATTTTATTTTTTGTTTATTGTTTAGCAGGGTATTTATACAAATCACTTGTGCGAATCACAGTTATTTAGACATATATGTACTAATACAGACGTTATAATGTCGTAAAAGTTTCACAATATCTGTCATTTGACGTCCAAGACGTCAAAAGATTAATAGTTTAAAACTTTTACAATATTGCCACGTCCGTATACCCGTATTTATCTAAATACCTGTAAAACTTGCAAATGATTACATATATGGACGTTTGAGGCTAAGCGTATGCTTTTACGTAGATATGCACATGACTTTGTAACTCAGTGCAGTTGATGCAGACACAGGTAGTCAGCTTCTGCCAGAACAGAACCTGAGCCGCAGCATATGCAGCTGTCAGTATGTTCCGGTATTAAATAATCGTTGCGTCACCCAAATCTCAGCATACGCTCAGCCACAATTTCGTTACAAGTTTGATACTATCTATCATTTGACGTCCAAGATGTTAAATGACAAATAGTTTGAAAATTTACGATATTGTAACGTCCGTATACTACGAGTATACGGACGTTACAATATCGTAAATTTTCACGATTTTAATTTCGTATATCTAAATAGGTATATAAAAATGTTGTTAGTGTAAGATGCTTAATTAGGGTTCTGCTAACCTAATAAGAGCCACCGTTTTTATGCTCACCACGTAAAATCGTGTAAAATCTTATCTTGGTATATTTCATTGTGTTAGTTAATATTGCGAACTTTAATATTATACGGATGTCAGATAATGGAAATATATTTAAATCGTGGGATATTCGGCGTCCGTTTATAATTTGAATCAAATTCGATTACTGACGTCTGTATATACGTTTTATAAACGTAGGTTGGTAAAGCCCACTGTGTTCGACTTGAGTTTATTTGAGATAATTTACTTATCAGCACTTAACTATCATATCTACCTTATTAAAATTGTTCCTAAATAATAATAATTTGAAATTAGAAGTAAGTAGATACCTTCAATTTAAGCGACTATTTCTTGTGACTGTGATTTATATCCCTAATTTTACACCAAAACGAAATGTCAAATGCGCCTTATTACCATAAAAATCTAAATGTTATTTTTCAATCGGCGCGGCGATTTAATTTGTGTTATATTTTATTTTTCGTTAATTGTTTAAGAGGGTTTAAACTAAGCACTTGTGCGATTCACAGTTATTTAGACACATATTTACTTATACGTACGTTATAATGTCGTAAAAGTTTCACATAATCTGTCATTTGACGTCCAAGATGTCAAATGATTAATAGTTTGAAACTTTTACGATATTGCCACGTCCGTATACTCGTATTTATCTTAATACCTGTAAAACTTGCAAATGTTTACATATATGAACGTTTGAGGCTAAGCGTATGCTTTTGCGTAGATATGCGTATACTACGAGTATACGGATGTTACAATATCGTGAATTTTCATGATTTTAATTTCGTATATCTATATACGTATATAAAAAATGTTGAAAGTTTATGATGCTTAATTAAGGTACTGCTTACTTAATGAGAGCCACCGTTTTTATGTTCACCACGTAAAATCGTGTAAATCTTATCTTGGTATATTTCATTGTGTAAGTTAATATTGTAAACTTTAATATTATACGGATGTCAGGTAATTGAAATATATTTAAATCGTGGGATTTTCAACGTCCGTTTATATCGAATTGGATTACTGACGTCCGTATATCCGTTTTATAAACGTAGGTTGGTATAGCCTACTGTGTTCGACTTGAGTTTATTTAAGATAATTTTGTATTTTAAGAGACCTGATTATTACTTATCAGTAAATATCATATCTACCTCATTAAAAGTGTTCCTAAATAATAATGATTTTAAATCAGAGGTAAGTAGACAGGTACCTTTAATTTAAGTTACTATTTCTTGTGACTGTGATTTAAATCTAAATGTTATTTTTCAATCGGCGCGGCGATTTACTTTGTGTTAGAGATTTTATTTTTTGTTTATTGTTTAGCAGGGTTTAAACAAATCACTTGTGCGATTCACAGTTATTTACACATATATGTACTTATACGGACGTTATAATATCGTAAAAGTTTCACAATATCTGTCATTTGACGTCCAAGATGTCAAATGATTAATAGTTTGAAACTTTTACAATATTGCCACGTCCGTATACTCGTATGTATCTAAATACCTGTAAAACTTGCAAATGATTACATATATGGACGTTTGAGGCTAAGCGTATGCTTAGATATGCGTATGATTCTCTCCAATACTACGTTAGTACTATTTTTTATATGTGCCAATACTTCTCATAATTTAGAAATAAGTAAATAGGTACTTTTCATTTAAGTAAGTATTTCTTGTGATATTATCGTAATAAATTGCATTGATCTCAATATTTGTTTTATTTTCATAACTTTAAACTTCACGCTTACGCTAGCATACCTGCACTATAACATAGAAATAATATGTATCCACCTACATCCACCTACTTATTAAATATTAAAGAAAGAAGAGCGGCAACGTTGCACTGTTCATAGGAGTTGCGATAGATAGGAAAACGTAAATTAAATTATGTATATCACGGGAAGCCAGATAATTGATAGTGTTGGCTGGAGTCCAAATTGATTTCACTATGGTTGTTAATATACGTATATTTGTATATCAATATGTGTCAAAATTTCAGAAAAATAATATGCACACAGTATTTGACATTGCCTTAGCGACTAATATTCGCTGTAATAGTTCATATTTTTTAAGTGGAACTAGTGGACGTCATAATAATGCGATGTAAAAGGGCGGCAAATAGATAGCGTGATGTAAATATATATATATATATATATATATATATATATATGTATATATATTTATTTATATTTATACATAATACGTTTATGTATTTTTTTTGTTATTCCTGTATTTATTATATATGTATTTAGTTTATGCATTAATCTACTTATTTTACCTATTTATAATTTATTTTTATGCAAGTATATCATGCCCTACATAATTAAGTTACTAGTACACTCCCCTCACACTATTATAATACACCTACTTCTTCCTCTCTGCACCACTCAGTCAGGTAGACTGGTAGATAATGCCCTTGGCATTAAGTCCGCCTACGTACTCTGTGTATGTGAAGTTTAAATAAATAAATAAATAAATATAACTATTTAACAATTGTATGAAAAGTATAAAATACGAGAATAAATAAATAAACTGAAACATTGTGCGTTGAAGCTATGTATGAGTAATGGATGAAACCTTTTGGTGAATCGATCTGATGATACTTGTATCCCTAGCTCATAGTAGCATGATGAAAATTTAAAACTGGGTTCTAAAAGGAAAGTATTTTCTATCGCGTCATTGGCGGGTTAAAAGTGTAATAAATATAGGGTGATAAATATATGTAAGACATAACGTATAGTTTAAGTAAAGTAAAAACCACACTGTGAATGCATCTCTTTCTCAAAACATCTCTCTCTCCTTATTTTTATAGAATAACGCAAGCAAATATCAACATGCCAGCCTTACACTAATGGTCTTATTAATAAAAAATGCTTATTGTTCTCTTACTCCAAAGTAACACCGGGAGTAGTTTATTCTAGATTAGTTATGGAATAGCTACGTGTTAATAACGGTATTAATAAGTACCAATTAAGTTCGGAGTAACAATACTAATCATACACTGAGATTAAGGTATACGTGATGGCAACCCACTGATATTAAAAGTAAAAAGAATGAACAAAATGACCTGGTCGAATAAAAACTTTTTATTAAACACTTTTATTTGACAACTAGCTTTTGCCCGCGGTTTCGCGCGCGTTAAATTCGGGGTAACACAAATCTTTCTTCCTTTCAGTCTCAAGTTGTGGGAAGACACTCCTGATTATTCTAAAGACTTCAGAAACTCTATAAGGTACAAAGTAGCTCGGTCAGTAGGTATTCATGACACTATATACCTAGTATTATATCTATATAATAACATCGCCTTGCATACAGTCAAATGTCAAAGCCATGTTCCAATACATGTCCAATATAATATATCTATAAACACTTTCGCGTTTATAATATTAGTAGAGAAAATTGTTTCAGCCGTTTAAGCGTAGTACTTATATAATTATTCGTTTATATATGCGAATAATGTAATCACGGTGCACAATATGACATTATATTGTTATGATGTGTCAGTACTGACAGATATACGCACAGCGCACTCAATTATCATAGCGCATGCGTTCTTACTTCCAAGAGGTAAATTTGTGCCGTACAAACTTCTACCCTTTGCAAGGGCAAGCGTTTGTGTTGGTTGGCAATCTTCAATGAAATAATCTCTATTAATTTTAACCCACAATAATAAAATTACAAAGCCAGCTACTAGTAAGTAAGTACTCTAACGAACACCAAACAAATGTGAAAATATATTTGGGTTATGTATATAAATCTCCAATGAAAGTTGGAAATACAATATAAATCTACGAGCTTTTGACTGCGGCTTCGCTCGCGTAAATTAGAAGTAACACAATTCTCTCATAATAGACGGATACTTTAATAATCATTGTCGTTTAAACAAACTGTTTATACCGATAAGAAATATATCTAACTGCAAGAAGTATTTACACATGGTATACAAACTACATAGTAGATACTCAACATGACTGTTATTCGGTGACAGTGACTTTTCTGTCTTTTTTTATTATAATAATTTCTAATACTGTCAGAAGCATTAGAAATTAACAAAATACTCGACAATCCGAATTTTGCGGATATATGTTGTCGACTCGAAATCTTTATTTTTTATGTTTTAGTATTCAGGTAAAGTTTCGATCTAGTCTACCGTACCCCGTGACAAATAGATGCTCACTCCTTGCTTACTCCAGCGTTAAACCATGGGTCTCCGCGGAGTAACTTTTATTCCCGGAGTAAATTATGAATAGTTAACTCCGTCCTTACTACTAGTTTATTAATACCATAATTGCCTAATCTTGGCTTAAGTCTTGGAGTAAAGTTGTTCTGACGCTAATCCTAGTTTATTAATAAGACTGTAAGAGTGTAAGAAACATATTCATTAATCTATTAGTGAGAATGTTTACGTTGAATGGCTCCGCTGCCAAGTCAGTGACAGTCTTTATCCCCGGCTAATAAGGCGTACCATCAATAGCAAAGTGATTTATGTCTCTCTAAAGGTTTTCATTAAAACCAATATTAATCCATCCTGTATAAAGAGGTGGGTGTGCCCGTTTTTGTAAGAATCGCTTGTATTAAGGAGTAATCTCGAGCCTGTGTATTTATGGGTCAGTGAAGGGATTCAATGAGGTCATTTATTATGATTTATTGATATTCGACGTGTGTAATACGCTTATTTTTTATTTAGGAGTAAGTTGTATAGATTTATTTATTAGGCTGCTTCTAAATATGTTCAAATCCTAATTAAAATTGTTAATAATATTTAAGACCTTACAAGAGTTTATCCAGTAATAGAAAACCAAAGGATGCAATCTAACAAAAGTCAATTCACATGATAATTAATAACAAATAAATGTCAATGAAAGTTAGCCATACTAGCCCTTCAGCTATAATGGTATTCAATTTTATTATTTATCCTAAAAAATATATTTACTTCCTGTATAATGTTTATTAAGGCGCAAAGTGTGTGTAACTAATATAGTTAATGATTGTATACAAATAGAATAAGCTCATTTGTTACAATTTATGTACTAACTAGAGGACGCCAGGAGCTACGCATGCATTTTTTTTAAATTTACTCGTTTTAGCCGATCCCGTGGGCATTTCGGGTAATCCCTTCTTAGTGCACCCCTACGATCCCCAAGGAACATATATGCCAAATTTCAGCTTCCTGCGCCCAATAGTTTCGGCCGAGCGTGTCTGTCAGTCAGCCAGTAACGCAAGGATTTTATATATTAAGAGTTACAATTTATGTACTAACTAGAGGACGCCAGGAGCTACGCATGCATTTTTTTAAAATTTACCCGTTTTAGCCGATCCCGTGAGAATTTCGGGTAATCCCTTCTTAGTGCACCCCTACGATCCCCAAGGAACATACATGCCAAATTTCAGCTTCCTGCGCCCAATAGTTTCGGCTGTAGCGTGTCTGTCAGTCAGTCAGTAACGCAAGGATTTTATACACGCTGATTTTTAATTGGTTTTGGAGCGAAAGCCATATTATTACTTATCGTTAATAGAACCTAACCAGCTAATAATATTTGAAATATAAGCTAAAAAAATCTTGAGAAATTAATTAATTTAATAGTACGAGAACACGAAGTATCAGTTCGCCGCACACTGGCGAACTACGAGCGATCGTGTCACACACACACACTGGCATTAGTCAATAGTCATTGAACCGTTATTCCCGGCCTCCCGCTCCCCACCATGCGCGCGCGCCACCCTCCGCTGCAGGGCGCCAGCAGGGGGCGGGGGCGCGGCGGGGGCGCGGCGGGGTGCGGCCGTGCGGTGCGGGCGCAAGTTGACCTTCAGTCTTAAGAAATTAGGTCAATGGGACAGTCGTATATCACGCTCCCGTCACTCTGTGTCCGTGTTACGTAATAAAACTACAATTGTGCATCCTTACAATACTGATGTGTTCGCTAGTGGATTGATAGGCCGCAACCTGACGTGACTCCATAGGGTTTTATTAGTTGATCGAGGTTATAAGATTTGTGTACAAAGAAGAAACGGAGTCGCGAGAACGCGAGAAACATGTGTGTGCAAATGTGTAAATTGATTGTGATATAAGCAGAAGACTGTAAAGGTAAGTGATATGTTTACTGCTTGTCGTAAATACCTACGTTGATAAGTAACATGTTTTAAACACGCCAGAAATAAGTAAATACCTAAATTCGGCTTTTACTAGTTATTGAAAATGACTATGTACCAACGATTAATACGTAAATAATAATAAGTTCTTCTTTTCGTCTACTAGTTTATTATGATTGCGTGAACCCACAGCTTATTTCTGTGACTTACGAAGGAATAGGTAGGTACAGCTATTTAGTTACATGTGTTTATTATTTTAATCATTATTATGTGCTGGTGACGGAATAAGAATACGAATTGTCACCACCCCATATCATCCCATGGGTGTCGTAAGAGCCGACAGAGGGAGTATAGCATGCAGAGAACAGCACTGTAAGAGAAGGAAAACTTGATACAAACCCTATACCAACCCGCTTGGCCAGCGTGGTATAGTAGGCCAATTCCTCCTATCAAAGGAGAGGCCTAGTCCAGCAGTGGACTATTAAAGGCTGATGATGATGATATGTGCTTAAAATTATTGAAGTTGTCATCGTAATTAATTTGTGTTTCGTAAGTACGTAAATTAGGTATCACTATCCATCCATACATCTTATGCCGGGGCCTCACTAGCGGCTAACGTCAATGTCTGCTAGCGCGATAATTATTGCGATAATTTTTAACGCGCTAAAGTAGGTGGCTACACTTGAAACGTCAACGTGAATGCCCATCATTGGAGATAAAAACGCCAAACGCCAATGTTAATGCCGTTGTCAAATTATTACACGGTTAACGTACATTACCGCAATAATTAATGGCATTTCTCGTTAGTATGGCTCTAGCAGAAGTGCTTTGCTGCCTCATACGTGTTTTATGTGTAGTTAGTTACCTACTGTTACACGCTGTGTACTGTACCTAAAACAGCTGTTGACCTCGCCGCGCGACGTCAACAGCTGTTTTAGGTACCTACAGCGCGCCGACGAGTCGATCGACGATCGAGTCGCACGTTACTACTTATTTCCTAGAGTTATTAACTTTTATAACTTTTTTATTTTACGTGGTAGGTAAATTTTGATTTTGAATATGAATAGCAAATATTTTTTCCAACGTGAGGTTTTTTTTTCCTAAACCAATAAAAAATCAGCGTGTATATTAAGATAAAGGACTTAATCAATCAAATCAATTTAATTATATTATTCGTCTTTTGCGACAAGCTTTTCTTACTAAAATAGCTGTGCTGAAAATATTTAAGAAGAACTTACGAGCTTTACTTAACTCCTTACTAGTAATGTTTTCGTTGGGATGAGTATGACTCGATCATTAATTCTTCTGTGTTTTCGTAAATTAAATTACTTAATTCGTTTTTTAAAGATATTAAGAACATTTACACTTTTTCAGTTTGCTTTACTAAGCAAAAATAAGTCACGAAGTGTTGTAAAGTGGCATCATTATCGAAGCATTGTCTCAGTTGCAACCCAAGACCTCCACTTGGGACCCAAGAAACTTTCTCGCTTTATCTCTTTCACGTAGCACTATCAGCATATTTTGCGTCTATGATATTTAGTCGTAGTTTGTTGATGCAAAAGAAAATTGGTGCTCTAATGCACCAATTTTCTTTTGCATTAACAAACTCTACATTTTATGCCCTATATGTTAACCTTTATAATATATCCTGCGGCCTCCAGCAGTGGCATGATAAGACATTTTTGTTTCCCACGGATTATGATGATTATCGTGAGACTTGGCCGTACCAAGTGACCATTATCATCATATCAGCCATAGCCGCAAAGTGAATGGCGTGCATTATAATAGTGTAATAAATATTTGAAATACTAGTTTATCCGGTCTCTATAATAATTAAGGCTTTGATTGATTTTTTTTCTATTGAATATATTGTTAATCTGTGATTGAATTACCTTCAAATAAAAATAGGAAGGAGAAAAATGTAACTATCTTTTCTCCTTGATACTATTTGATATATTTTTACGCAAACCTCAGTAGACAAAATTGAGTAAGAAAAATTTCTTAGCTGTTGTAATGTTATCAAACTACTTATAACACCAACACATTATTAGATCGAAGCTCAGATAGTTTCTTACTTAATGAGCTGTGGGAGCAAACTTAGGCATGCTATTATATGCCTTACTGTTTTTGTTAAACGGGTGGAATAACTTTGTTAGTAGAGAGATAGTTCTCAAACTTCTTACTATTGATGTTTATAATTTCTCCGAAAAATCTTAAGATAGAGGTCAATGGTTTTCATAAAGTAAATATTTGTTATGGTATTTATTCGATAGTTAGCTGTCCATTAAAAAAGTCTAGTTCGTTTCGCAAAAGATTTCAATATCGGCGAAGATGTGGTGAAAATAGTAATGTGGAGGTTGTGGAGGGTCATATTGACCCTGTATATAATTTGGTTTAAAATATCTAAATTTATATTAATGTACCAAATATTAATCAATATTATGTATATAACATGTTATTTTTACGGTTCTATCGAAATAAAACGCAGATAAGAGTACAAAATATAATAATTAAATCACTTTGAGCAAAGTACTACAAAATAATCAACTTTTGCATAAACTTTCTAAACTTACACTCAAAATAACAAAAAGTAACTAACTTCTTGACGATTAACTTTTAATTTGGTACATATGTAGAGATCAATTAGTTGCAGTCACAGTCTTATCATCAATTATGAACTACAAATCATTATTGTCTGTGTTGCAGCACAGCACAATCCTGGCAGAATAAAATAGTGTGTTCTGGAAAAATATACTTATGGCAATCTTCACAAACATTAGTTGTCTTGCGAGAGCGGGCATAAGGACATACTTGGCACCTTTTTCGTACACCTGGAACCCTAACAGGTGCTTCTTGTTCAGGTTCTCCGATGAATTCTCTGATTCTCTTGCGTAGCTGTCAAATGATCTTCCTTTTCGCTACCGTCGGATAACAAGTCGCTTGCCCGCAAGAATACTGTATTAACTCCAAAAACGTACTTTTTCAGGAGAAGCGATTAAAGTTTTTAACTAAAAATATTGTGGTATATCCGTAAGATAAACAGATTATTTTTTATTATTAATGTGTATATATATATATATACTCTATAATTATCTTTAAGGACATTACTATATTTATCATTATTTATTTAATTATTTACACTTTTTACCACTTGTGACTGTATTCTTTTGAATTTTACTTTTGTTCAAGATGTTTAGTTTAAAAAGAAAACAGTATTTATATATTTTTAAATGCGATTAAAGTGATGAAAAAAACAAAAGAATGAAATCAATTCTCACTATTTATTACAAAAAGACCTGAGCATCAATCTTGACTTATAAAAATCGAATGAATAAAATTCTTAAGGTATTATTCTAGTCTATATCTAAATTCTAGTCTTTGTACCAAAACAAAAATGACAAGGTACTTATTGAACTAGTCAGTCATCATCATCATCATCATCATCAGCCTGCAGTAGTCCACTGCTGGATATAGGTCTCTCCAATGGCATGGCACTGAGCCCGATTTTCGGCTCTCCGTGTCCAGCCACTTTGCCTATATCGTCACTCCACCTAGCCGGAGGGCGTCCTACACTACGTTTGCCAAGGCGCGGTCTCGTCTCGAAGTTGTTGCTACCCAACTGCAAGGTTTGCCCAAGGTAGACGTACTCCTGGAAAACTTCGAAAGGGACCCTATTTAGGATAATCGGTTCCGGAGAGATATGTTCATTGAACATTATCTTGGTTTTATCCAAGTTCATCCGGAGACCGATGCGAGTAGAAGAATCAGCCAGGCTGCTCAGCATATACTGCAAGTCTTGCACGGTTTCAGCCACGATAACGATATCGTCTGCAAATCTTAAGTGTGAGAGGTACTCGCCATTTATGTTAATACCGCGTCCTTTCCAGTGCAGTGTCTTGAACATATCCTCCATTGCATTTGTGAACAATTTGGGGGAGATAACATCCCCTTGTCTCACGCCTCGATGCAGCTGAATAGGTTCAGACTGCTGGTTCTGTACTTGGACAGTCATATAGTCACGGCTTTATATGGACCTCTCAGCACTTGGACGTATCGCAAATCGATTTGGCACCGTTGCAAAGACTCCAGAATAGACCAGGTTTCAATGGAGTCAAAGGCCTTCTCATAGTCCACAAACGCTTAGCACAGGGGCTGATTATACTCCTCTGTCTTCTGTATAATCTGCCGCACTGTGTGGATGTGGTCTATGGTGCCATATCCTCCTCGAAAACCGGCCTGCTCGGGCGGCTGAAACTGAGTCTACGCGCGAGACGGTTCGTGATTACCCTGGAAAACAGCTTAAAGACGTGGCTCAAGAGCGAGATAGGTTGATAGTTCTTCAAAAGAGTTTTGTCTCCCTTTTTGAAGAACAAAACGACAATGCTCTTGCTCCACGCCCTTGGAGTTCTCCCCGAGAATAGGACAGAATTAAATAGAGCTGCACTAGTATTGGTTTTCCACCTGTCTTGAGCAGCTCCGTCGTAATTCCATCTTCCCCGGGGGCTTTTCCATTTTTAAACTGCCTCAGGGCCACCACGATTTCGTCTTGTCTGACGTCTGGCAACTCTTCCGTGAAGTGGCGGGTTAAAATGGCTCTTGGATCCTCGGATACGTGTTGGGGACGGTGCGCTTTCAAGGTGTAGAGGTTGCCGTAGAAGCTCCGAACCTCCGCAAGAATCTCCGGCCTAGAAATGGCAACTTTCTCGTCTGACGTGGTCAGCTTCATCAGATGACTTCGACCTAAATGCTGAGTAAAAACTTTCGAACCCCGATTTCGCTCGATCGCATCTTGTATAGAGCTTGTATTGGAGCTGCGGAGGTCGCGTCTTACCAGCTTGAAGATCTTTTTATTTAGATCTGACGATGTGCCTGCCGGGTTTTCTCGTCGCGTCTCTATTAGTTGCAGAGATTCTCGTGAAAGTTGAGATCTCCTGTCAGTGTGATGCGTCTTAAAGAGTTTCGTCCCCTCATCGCGGAGGATTTCCACCACTTTATCGAGTTTCTGGTCCGTATCAGCGTCTATTGCGGTTTCCAAGGCAGCGAATCGGTTTTCAAGTTTTAGCTAGAATGTTTCAGATCCAACCACGGATTGGAGGAAATTTGGGTTCCCCATGTTACTCGTGCTTTGATCAAAAGAAAAATAATGATTATTTTAATAATATTATAAATGTGAAAGTTAGGATGTTTAGGTATTATTCAATAACGTCAGAATAGCTGAATATAGCCGGTTAAAATACAACGCCTTCTTGTGTTTGATATTGAGCAAAACGGCAAAACCAATAGTAAAAGTTATTAATATCTATTATAAAAAAAAATACTAGATTCGCATGCAAAATCATCATTTTTTAAACATTCGATGTAGCCAGGACCTTGTTCATCTAAGTTAGTGTCAAGATTTTCGGATGAGTTCAAATTATATTGACGGTTATTCGATGTCTCACCCTGTGTAACTATACATTTTCTAATATAATCTAGTCTTTTCTGTCGTATCATTCTGAAATAATTAATATGAAACTGAAGATCATAGACAGAATTAGACAAACTTCTATCTAAATTAAATAGTTGTAAATAGAACATCGTAGTTTTTACGTTTGATACATTAACATCAACTAAAATTCAAATGAACACAGACACATTTTGTAATAATACTTGTATAAGACACAACTTATGGTGAATAAAGTAGCAAACAAAAAAATACACAAAACTTTTAATAGATCATAGGCACAACTCAAAATAATACTTTGTTCGTTTAAATGCGGGGTACACTAAGCCTTACGTTATAGTGAAGAATACAGGTTAATTTCGTGTTATAACTCTGTTCTAAATAGGATTTAGAAAATAAAATACTTACTTAAAGAAAAATACAGCAAGAAATCACAATAATACACTTTTTTTCTTATGGTAAAACCGAATCTATGTATCATTAATAGATAATACTCTGTTTCAAATAACAGCGCAGGTCAAACTAGTTCAAGGACAGGAGCAACACTGAACGTGTCGTTCTTCCTTTTTCTAGCGAAACAAAAATACCGAGAAGGATATATATGCAACTTTCGTAATTGGTTTATTCAAGGTGAAAGCGATTTTCGACCTAATTTAAAAGGTAGAACGTACTTTTTTTAGTCGAACTGTATTATCAAGTCAGTTAGTGCCAAATTTTGACATGATACTGTATTCTTCCGGACAAGCGAAGTCGTCTTCACTGTCAGACTGCATTAAAACAACACGTATGCGCTCATCCTCAAGCTCCTTGCTATTCATTGTGTACGAAAAAAACTAAAATTATAATAATATTAAGTAAAAACATAATTGAAACCTTACATAAAAATGTTACATCGCGGTTGTCGCGGGGTCATATTTACCCTTTCTGACTGCACACATGTGTTGCTCCCGTCACAGGCGACGGCCGACTGAACAGGGGCGCGGGGCGCGTGCGCCAGTCCTTTAGCAACAGCTATTGTGACGTTCAAAACTCTTCGATCGCAGAATAAAAAACTACACACGATTAAAAATTTACAGGGTCAGAATGACCCCTCCACATCCTCGCCGGGTTAATAAAATAAAAGAGACTAATTTAACGTATTATGACGGAGCATACTGGTGGTATTATAATATAAATAATAACTTTGAACGAAGAAAGAGAATGGGTAGTTATCAATGGCTGAGATGAGTGCAATGCAAATAAAATAATAAAAAGTTGTATGTGGTGCAAATCGTATTCATTGAATCTAGCCTACAACTTCGTAGAACCAAGAGCGCTAGCTTCAAGCGGGCAGCTAAGAGGGCAATTGCTCTTAAACTGGTTGAGCAAACTTAAACACAATCATGTAAAGTTACCGTTTTACAAGTAACGTGATTACGAGTTCTATCGATATCGATCTCATTAAGAGATAATAACAGACCTGTTTATAAATTACTAGGTGTTCTGTTATTAAACTGGCGTGTCCGATATGTTAGTTTAAAAATTGCTTCACCATCATTTCAGCCAATAGATGGACATAAGCCTACCCCAAAACTCTTCATATGGACCGATCTTGAGTCTGCTGCAAAAACTACCTGTGTGATATTAACTGCATGGATGACCACCTGACCACTTAACAAAGCGCTGAGTTTTGTGGGTTCGATCTCGATTTGGAAAAACGCTGATTCTCTCCACAAATAATTATTTCCACTACCAATATACCTATCTAGTATCTCAATACTAGATAGGTATATTGGTAGTGGCGCTGTCTTTAACAAAAAATAAGTTTACGAACATAAATACTTGCCATCAAACGACAAATTAAATAGCATACTAAAATACTAAAATAAGTCATAGTATTTTCATTTTTTTATTTCACGAAAATCCGTACAATGTTTAAAAGATATAACAACTTCCATCCATTCTTTCAAACGTTTGCGTTAAAATTAGTAGGAAGCTATCATTGCTGGATAAGAACCTTATGTCTTATTGTTATGGTCATTACACTTCACTGTCACACGCTGACCCAGTTACGAGAACTTCGAGATGAAGATGGATTATGATGTTTCCTTCATTGTCATAGCAAGCAGGTATTGTCAGTTGCATACTTCCAAATAGGTGAGTTGCAAGATTCAACCTCTGCTAGTAGAATAATCTTCATACTTATTCTTGCTGAACCGTAGAATTGTTCTTTACACATAGTAAAGACATAAAGACATAAAGACATATTTATTTCTGCATTTTGGTTGTTTACAACACTTATACATGTCAAAACCCTATTCTAGATGAAGCCGGCTTTTCCTAGCTAAATGACTTCTTGAGAAGAAAGGCCGAAACAAACTCAGAGTCATTGCTTTTTTTGTCATTTCATCTCTTCGTTTATATTTTTTTGAAGTCCAGACATAATAGGTTTAGATGCGAGTACAATGCAGGATATCATCTGACGCTTATAACTGACTCAGCCCGCTGATGGCCCGCATTCAACAGCCATCGTACGGCTCAACCTTGATTGAGGGAGCCAGCACGACCTGAATCATTATGCCTCCACGCCATCAGTAGGTGTATGCATAAGCATGCCAGCCTAAGCCACCAGACAGGTTGCCACTAATATTAGTTGAAAAGTTTACTAATTCCCGCATTGTACTTGCTTCTTACATTTTATCATAAGGTTGAGGACATGTTGTAAACAATAATATTAAAAATTATACAATAAAATGTCATCTAATTAAAATGTCACTAAATAAATAATAATAATAAAATGTCAATTTGAAAATGTCAAAAAAAAAGAAATAATAATTATATAAAATTATTAAATGTCACTTGAGTTATTGGAAATGTCAAACATAAATAAAATAATTGAATGTCAATGTGGAAATGTCAAAAGCATAGTACAATAATTACTATAAAAGTAAATAAAAATAATCTGATGTCATTTTAGAATGTCAGAATATAAATAATAACAAAATAGATAAATTACAAATGTCAAATATTCATAATTTTATACTATTTACATGACATTTTAGCCTGCGTGTAAATTGGAGAAACTCAACCCCAGGCATTCTTGTCTTCTAAATAATCTTTTACTGAGTAGTCCGCTTTGGAACACAAACTCTGCTTAACAAATACTTTGAACTTATTTAAACTTAATGCCTGAATACTGCCTGGAATTTTGTTGTAGAAGCGTATACTTTGACACTTATACGAGTTACTGATTTTTTGCAGTCTAGTTAAAGGTAGCACTAGTTTATTTTTATTTCGTGTATTTATACTATGCATGTCGCTTATTTTCGAAAACATATTTATATTTTTCCTTACGTATATCAAGTTTTCATAAATATATTGAGATGCGACAGTCATTATTTTAATTTCCTTAAATTTTTCCCTCAGAGAATGCCTTGATCCAAGACTGTAAATTGCATGAATAGCTCGCTTCTGCAGTACAAACACTGTTTGAATGTCAGCTGCATTGCCCCATAATAAAATGCCGTATGACATTATACTGTGAAAATAACTGAAATATACTATTCTGGCTGTATCTATATCAGCTAACTGACGAATCTTATAAACCGCGTACGCTGCAGAGCTAAGTCTATTCGACAACTTACTTATGTGTGGGCCCACTGTAACTTAGAATCTAAAGTTATGCCTAAGAAAACGGTGTTATCTATAAGATCCAACTCTTCTCCATTCATCCGTATATTGGTTTCAACTTGTTTTACGTTAGGTGTAGAAAATCTAATACATTTTGTTTTTCTTTCGTTTAAAAGTAAATTATTAGCACTAAACCAATTAACTACTTCAGAGAGAGCGTCATTTACATCGTCATTAGTTGATTGCTGACGTCTTAGCTTAAATATAAGTGATGTATCATCAGCAAATAACACTATCTCTTCATTGTTTTTCATAATTTATGGCAGATCATTAATATATATAAGAAAAAGGAATGGACCAAGAATTGAACCTTGCGGCACTCCCATTGTGACCACTGAACCCATAGAACGATTTCCATTAACATCTACTCTCTGTATCCTGTTACTTAAATACGAAATTAAAAGATCTAAAGCAGTGTTCTTAACTCCATAGTGATGTAGTTTCCTGATCAATGTTTCATGAAAAACACAATCAAATGCCTTAAATAAGTCGCAAAAAACTCCTAGAGCATCATGCGACTCCTCCCAAGCATCGAAAATACTATTTAAAAGCTCAACACCAGCATCGGTAGTTGAGCGACCCCTAGTAAAACCAAATTGTTTACTGTGAAGCAGTTTATTATTATTAAAATGAATTTGGAGCTGGTCTAGAATTAACTTTTCAAAAATTTTACTAAAAGTGGGTAGCACAGATATTGGCCGATAATTAGTGGGGTCAGATGTGCTACCTGATTTAAATAATGGAATAATTTTACTAATTTTCATTATATCAGGAAACACACCACAGTCAATGCATCTATTGAAAATTATTGCAAGTTCAGGTGCTACTGAATTGATTATGGATTTCGTAATCACAACAGAGTTATAGTTAATTGAATCAGGCGTTACTTGGCGGAACTCCATTGTAACCTAATGGAAGGAAAGAGGAACCCACCACGCACCCTCGAATTGACCACCCCAACTATTGCAATAGAAAAAGGTTGACAATATCGAACTCCTCTAAAAGGATAAGGGATATAGGAATGGTATGGGTTCCAGGAAGATACCTGACTTGCAGTATCCCGCTGTATGCGCCGACTATTCTTCGACACGTGTTTCGCCTCTGCACGAGGCATCCTCAGGAACGATGGGCAACGACTGAGCGCTTTCCAACCGTGGGCATGTATTATAAACGATTGTACTTTCTAATCCCCTCCCTCTGTTGCTCGACTGATGTGAGTCATTATGACGGTGTGCGAATATATTCAGCAATGGGGACCCGTTAAAGTTGGTTTGATCGTTCAGTAATGTATGCTTGTCCCGCTTTAAAATCTCTAATTGTTCCAATACGCACATTCTAATACCCTTTTGACAAGTGTGTATGACGTCAAATGAATGTCCGCTATTTAAGGTATGATCCGATTCAAGTAAATGTTCGGCAAAATGAGACTTTTCCGGCTGGTTGTTTCTAAACGCCGCTAAATGTTCTTTATATCTCAGCTCAAAACTTCGACCCGTCTGTCCTATGTACTTATTTTGGCATTGGTCGCATGTTAAGCAGTAAATACCGGACTTTTTGTTCTTGCATACTTTATCTTTACCATTGCAAAGAAATTTTAACGTTTTGTATGGTTTATAGGCTGATCTGATACCGTTCCTCCTCAGTATACGCGCCATATGGTCAGTTATGCTTCCAAAATAGGTAAGAACAGCGAGCGGTATTATTTATAGGTTCTTTTATAGAGGGATATAAAAGTGACTTGGACATTCTAAGTTGTTTTCCTCTAATCATCTTGTCAATTAGGCGTTTACTATACCCGTTGGATTGAGCTATATGATAAATAATATTTAATTCTCTGTTATATGATTCTATATTTACGATAAATTTTGAAAACACAAAATGACCCTACGAGTAGCTACCCTGCGAGCGTCGGAGAGCAGCAGGAGGCTTCAGGCCAGTGCTAACCTAGTTCGGTCATACTGTATGCAAGCGATAGTGAAACGTAATAAAAAAGCTGCTCAGTCTAGCAGTGTTTCTTTCGAACCCCGACAATCCTACCTGAGATCTTCCGTCTCCAATACGTATGATATTATGTTAACTTTGAGGAATTTATGTGACAGGCGTAGTAACAGGTGGTGTTGTGGTTAATTAAACAGGTAACAGAATCTGTGGCGTTGGTAAACCACATAGTTATATGTTAGCTTTGTCTTGGAAAGTATGTATGACTGAGTAGCTTACGTTGATCCATAAATCAGATTAATCTATACAATATTAAAAAGTAAAACAAATCTGGATATACCTTATACCTTTATACGAAAACTAGTCAGACTTAGAGTATGAAATTGGGAATAGTTGGAGGCTATATCAGGCAATATTTTACAACAATAATGCAAAGGAAATGCGTTTTAATTCGATAAATTTGATTTGAATTTTACGCTGTAACCTAAAAATCTCAAGCACTTCGGCGCAAAGATGTCAATATACGAGGTGTAAAAACACTCTTCACGAAGCGATTTCTCTACTATATAATATAATAAAATAAAAGCAACATGGGACATTATTAACATTGAGACTGGAAGAGTCAAGAATAAAAATAAGGACTACATTCTTCACTTTGATAACAAAGTATTCAAATCAGATTTTGAGGTTGCCACAGCATTCGAAAATTTCTTTACAGACATTCCAGTCTCAATTACAAAGTCCCTGAACTCGTCTCCTAATGATGCCGAACTTCTATTAAAACAAAATGTCAAAAGGTGTACCATAGGATTTAGTTTTACTTATATTACCGAAAGAGATATGTTTAAACTTTTAATACACTTAATTTTAAGAAAACAAGTGATTTTTGGGGTAACTCTGTTGTAACCTAATGGAAGGAAAGAGGAACCCACCACGCACCCTCGAATTGACCACCCCAACTATTGCAATAGAAAAAGGTTGACAATATCGAACTCCTCTAAAAGGATAAGGGATATAGGAATGGTATGGGTTCCAGGAAGATACCTGACTTGCAGTAACCCGCTGTATGCGCCGACTATTCTTCGACACGTGTTTCGCCTCTGCACGAGGCATCCTCAGGAACGATGGGCAACGACTGAGCGCTTTCCAACCGTGGGCATGTATTATAAACGATTGTACTTTCTAATCCCCTCCCTCCGTTGCTCGACTGATGTGAGTCATTATGACGGTGTGCAAATATATTCAGCAATGGGGACCCGTTAAAGTTGGTTTGATCGTTCAGTAATGTATGCTTGTCCCGCTTTAAAATCTCTAATTGTTCCAATACGCACATTCTAATACCCTTTTGACAAGTGTGTATGATGTCAAATGAATGTCCGCTATTTAAGGTATGACCCGATTCAAGTAAATGTTCGGCAAAATGAGACTTTTCCGGCTGGTTGTTTCTAAACGCCGCTAAATGTTCTTTATATCTCAGCTCAAAACTTCGACCCGTCTGTCCTATATACTTATTTTGGCATTGGTCGCATGTTAAGCAGTAAATACCGGACTTTTTGTTCTTGCATACTTTATCTTTACCATTGCAAAGAAATTTTAACGTTTTGTATGGTTTATAGGCTGATCTGATACCGTTCCTCCTCAGTATACGCGCCATATGGTCAGTTATGCTTCCGAAATAGGTAAGAACAGCGGTATTATTTATAGGTTCTTTTATAGAGGGATATAAAAGTGACTTGGACATTCTAAGTTGTTTTCCTCTAATCATCTTGTCAATTAGGCGTTTACTATACCCGTTGGATTGAGCTATATGATAAATAATATTTCATTCTCTGTTATATGATTCTATATTCAGTGGTACATTTAACCCCTTGTATGCCGGAACGCAGATCTACGCGAGACACAATAGCTTTTTCATTGTGTCTGGCATTCCGGCATACAAGAGGTTAATAATCTATGAATCATACTGTGAAATGCTGCCATTTTGTGTTTTCAAAATTTATCGTAAACCGACGTATACAGATAGTACAATACCAGCATCGTCCTGTCATCCATCGCAACACAAAATGGCAGCATTTCACAGTATGATTCAACCCTTACCTGGGTTAAGTCAGGAGTGACCGAGCAATGTGATACTGTGAGTGTAAAATGTTGTTACAGATTAACACACATGGATGTGTGTCTTGTACGATGGCCATATCGGAATGGTCATGAGTACGGGACATCAACTGACTACGAAACGGAAGTGTGAAGATGGTGCGCTTCGACAGAGTCTAGTGTGACGTTCGCTACAGTTGAAGAGGGGTTGACAGTTGACGTTCAACGGAGCAACACAACGATCACTTCTCTTGGAGACTCCGGGCGACGAAACTAGTGTCAGTTTCGTGTTCAGTAATCCAAAATAATTATAGTCAGTTTTGTTCATTTGATTTGGTGTGAACGTATAACAAACTGTGAAGTGTTGATACCGCCCAAAAATCAAGCAATCCACTGTCATATATAACATTACAAAGGTATTTATGCAGTTGATGTATCTCGAAAACTGGACAGCAATTGAAAAATATTTTAGTTTTTCCTTGATTCATACACTAAGCACTAATTGTATGTTAAATTTGAAGCTTCTTTGTCTGCTAAAAGTGCCTCAGACTTTTGATGTTCGGTCAGTGAGTGACAAAATTAAGAAACTTTGACTCGTTATAATTCTTAAACTACTGGTAAAAGTTAAATTAAATTTGAAATATACCATGTTTAAACAATGCCTGCTTGGTTACTAAAAAATCAGGCTTCTAGTTTTATCTACAATGAAGTTATAGGAGGTCGAAAATGGCCTGAACTGCTTCGAGAAAAGGATGGTACGGCCGTGCCGCTAATTTGCTCGACTGGGGGCACTGCCGTGCTCCCAGATAATAGATAGATGTGCAATGTTGAAATGGAATGGTCACAATATCCAACCCACATAGCAATTATGGACGTAAATACTTGCATAACAAAACTTGTACCAAAATAAAATGGCCCGGCAATATTACAATAATATGTGCAGTTCTTTCTGTTTATGATGTAACAATATAGCTATCGATAAGGCAAAGCGAAGAAATTGCTGGTTTATATCAAGGAATATCGCTATCCGTTCCCGTTGCACAGGTCAGACGACCGTTGCTCGGTGCAAAAGCTGATATTCTGTTATATCTGGTTAGACTAGTAAGCGGACCTCGGGCTCCTAGGCGTTTAAGTCTTAGATGTAACCGCTTGTTGCACAAATACAAACGGACAATTAGGAACTTTCTTTTACAAAGGGGTTATTACACTATTAAGGAATTTTTAAATGATAAGACACCGTGGGGATAGGCTTAGGCTTGTTTAACTCACGATTATTTTATTTACATGTTAAGTGGAGGTGCCTCGTGAACACATGATTTTTGCAGGATTTGGATATTTTTATGATTTGTTGAATGTAGTTTAACATTATTTATCTCTGATCATATCATTGTTCACTTGTCACCTTCACAAAATTCTTTCTACATTTGCATTCCTTCACGCGTTCCACTAACTTATGTTAATAATAACGATCTGGAAAATGGAGGTAATTGGCGGTCATGGTCAGTATACCAATAGATTGTTTCTTACTGCTGGTTCGTATACCGTTGTCGTCATGCACACTAAAATGTCATTTCTTGTGGTGGCGTCGTGTGTCGGGTCATCCCTGTCCCTCTAATATGGCGAGAGGGATGATGGCTGGCACATGCGTCATACTCGTGAACGGGTGCTACTTGCGATGACTGGTCGATGACGGTCTTGCGGGCTGGTATTAGATTTTAATATTTAACTGCATCATTTCCATCATGGTTCTGATCACTTTCGCGGATTGCCTGCATTATTAGTTATATATAATGTAAGTGGATGCTCCTGTTTCACCATGTCTATTCTGAGGAGGCTAACCAAAAGTATTATGCTTGAGTATTATGATGTACAGTAAATATATACAAGTGATATAGAAGGTGTAACAGTTGCAGCACCTTACAAAATGTAAATTGTGTATTATGCAAAACCTGGCGATGAAAAAGAGTGACCGTGAGTTTTATTGCCCGTTCTTTCTCATGGTTCTACCTATTGCTTTGCGAACGTGGCAGTAAATGTAAATGTAGAAGCATACAGTAATAATGTTTTAAATTTGAGTATAAGTAATTATTTTATAAATTTATTATTTTGACGTTCATAAGCGTCACATTGTGACCCAAATGAATAAAGGATTTTGAATTTGAATTTGAATTTGAATTTGTTGCTTTAGTAAATATTGTCTTCTTTTTCCTATCAAGCGGGCTACCGCCGAGATTATAACTAACATTCTCGAGGAAAAAGCTTTCTTAATACATGGCATACCTTCAACCGTTATTGTAGACAATGGTAAACAATTTGTTAGAACAACTCTAAAGTCTATGATTAGAAAATATTAAATGCCTAACTTGCACTTTACACCTAAATATACTCCACATGTAAATTCTGTTGAAAGATATAATTAAATCATTGTGACTACTATATCTTCGTTTATCCAAAACGACCATAGAATATGAGATACTCTAATTCCAAAAATTCAATTCGCACTAAATACTGCAGTTAACGAAGTAACTGGTTATACTCCAAGTTTTTTAGTGTACGGCAGAGATCTCGGTATCAATATAGTGACTGTGAACTTGCGGTTCACAGTCACTATATTGATACCGAGTCAGATGATGTTATTTATATACCTAGGGATTCTTATGCTGAATATATAGGCTGTATATCTAGTATTTTCGATAAGGTCCAGTCTCTTTTAATTCAAGCTCACGCAAGAAACTCACACACATACAACTTACGTCGTAAACTGGCTGAGTTTAACGTAGGTGATACTGTGTGGAAGAGAACTTTCTATTTAAGTGATAAGGACATATCATTTAGCAAAAAACTAGCTCCTAAGTTTAGCAAGTGTACTATTATCGCTAAAAAGTCTCCACTAGTATACGAATTAGCGGATTCGTCGGGTAAATCTATTAGCAGTTGGCACATTAAAGATTTAAAACTTATTAACTACACTGATTCCTAACCTAACTAGATCCTTTCATTGTACCTACCTACGGTTTGAGTTGCATAATCAGTATCTACTTAGCACTATCTACAGAAGTTTTGGAGGACTTTAGTTAGACGGATTTTTCTTGTCTAGACACCTAAAATCCTGCTGTCCAGAGCTGGGTATTGTAACGTAATACTATGTATTAATAAAAACATAATACTACGTATTGCGTTATAATATCTCGCAGGCGCTTAACGCAGAGAGGGGAGCCTTAGTCCGCATAGCGCTTCGCTAGGAGTTGTTATCTTATATGGTCATAGACAGAGCCACAGGCAGTCTATGACTCATTGGTGTATGACTATATAAGATGGGTGCGCGATCTAAATCGGTCACTTTCCCTAGACATCGGAACTCTGCCGCTACACCTCGTGATTATTCTACCTTCTACTCAATATCTACTGTCCCGCGGGGGTTCTCCCTACGGGCCGACGTTCTCCCTACGGGCTGTCTCCTCCCTACAGGTCTACACCTGACGTACTACCTACGGGCAACAATTCTCCCTGCGGGTTGCTGTAGCTGCGATCTACGAGCTGCTGGCGCCGTGCTGCTACCCGCCGCCGCCCACATATCAGCTCCTGCCTGCGAGCTTTCTACAGCCAGGCCACTGGTGCCTGACCGCATCGGCTGCACCGCCTGAGCCTCCGCTCAGCCTGCACCTCGACCACCGAGCTGCCTACACAACGTGCACTTCGGCCAGCTCACCGGCGACCCTACGAGTAGCTACCCTGCTAGCGTCGGAGAGCAGCAGGAGGCTTCAGGCCAGTGCTAACCTAGTTCGGTCATACTGTATGCAAGCGATAGTGAAAGGTAATAAAAAAGCTGCTCAGTCTAGCAGTGTTTCTTTCGAACCCCGACAATCCTACCTGAGATCTTCCGTCTCCAATACGTATGATATTATGTTAACTTTGAGGAATTTATGTGACAGGCGTAGTAACAGGTGGTGTTGTGGTTAATTAAACAGGTAACAGAATCTGTGGCGTTGGTAAACCACATAGTTATATGTTAGCTTTGTCTTGGAAAGTATGTATGACTGAGTAGCTTACGTTGATCCATAAATCAGATTAATCTATACAATATTAAAAAGTAAAACAAATCTGGATATACCTTATACCTTTATACGAAAACTAGTCAGACTTAGAGTATGAAATTGGGAATAGTTGGAGGCTATATCAGGCAATATTTTACAACAATAATGCAAAGGAAATGCGTTTTAATTCGATAAATTTGATTTGAATTTTACGCTGTAACCTAAAAATCTCAAGCACTTCGGCGCAAAGATGTCAATATACGAGGTGTAAAAACACTCTTCACGAAGCGATTTCTCTACTATATAATATAATAAAATAAAAGCAACATGGGACATTATTAACATTGAGACTGGAAGAGTCAAGAATAAAAATAAGGACTACATTCTTCACTTTGATAACAAAGTATTCAAATCAGATTTTGAGGTTGCCACAGCATTCGAAAATTTCTTTACAGACATTCCAGTCTCAATTACAAAGTCCCTGAACTCGTCTCCTAATGATGCCGAACTTCTATTAAAACAAAATGTCAAAATGTGTACCATAGGATTTAGTTTTACTTATATTACCGAAAGAGATATTGTTAAAACTTTTAATACACTTAATTTTAAGAAAACAAGTGATTTTTGGGGTAACTCTGTTGTAACCTAATGGAAGGAAAGAGGAACCCACCACGCACCCTCGAATTGACCACCCCAACTATTGCAATAGAAAAAGGTTGACAATATCGAACTCCTCTAAAAGGATAAGGGATATAGGAATGGTATGGGTTCCAGGAAGATACCTGACTTGCAGTATCCCGCTGTATGCGCCGACTATTCTTCGACACGTGTTTCGCCTCTGCACGAGGCATCCTCAGGAACGATGGGCAACGACTGAGCGCTTTCCAACCGTGGGCATGTATTATAAACGATTGTACTTTCTAATCCCCTCCCTCCGTTGCTCGACTGATGTGAGTCATTATGACGGTGTGCGAATATATTCAGCAATGGGGACGCGTTAAAGTTGGTTTGATCGTTCAGTAATGTATGCTTGTCCCGCTTTAAAATCTCTAATTGTTCCAATACGCACATTCTAATACCCTTTTGACAAGTGTGTATGATGTCAAATGAATGTCCGCTATTTAAGGTATGACCCGATTCAAGTAAATGTTCGGCAAAATGAGACTTTTCCGGCTGGTTGTTTCTAAACGCCGCTAAATGTTCTTTATATCTCAGCTCAAAACTTCGACCCGTCTGTCCTATATACTTATTTTGGCATTGGTCGCATGTTAAGCAGTAAATACCGGACTTTTTGTTCTTGCATACTTTATCTTTACCATTGCAAAGAAATTTTAACGTTTTGTATGGTTTATAGGCTGATCTGATACCGTTCCTCCTCAGTATACGCGCCATATGGTCAGTTATGCTTCCAAAATAGGTAAGAACAGCGAGCGGTATTATTTATAGGTTCTTTTATAGAGGGATATAAAAGTGACTTGGACATTCTAAGTTGTTTTCCTCTAATCATCTTGTCAATTAGGCGTTTACTATACCCGTTGGATTGAGCTATATGATAAATAATATTTAATTCTCTGTTATATGATTCTATATTCAGTGGTACATTTAATAATCTATGAATCATACTGTGAAATGCTGCCATTTTGTGTTGCGATGGATGACAGGACGATGCTGGTATTGTACTATCTGTATACGTCGGTTTACGATAAATTTTGAAAACACAAAATGACCCTACGAGTAGCTACCCTGCGAGCGTCGGAGAGCAGCAGGAGGCTTCAGGCCAGTGCTAACCTAGTTCGGTCATACTGTATGCAAGCGATAGTGAAACGTAATAAAAAAGCTGCTCAGTCTAGCAGTGTTTCTTTCGAACCCCGACAATCCTACCTGAGATCTTCCGTCTCAAATACGTATGATATTATGTTAACTTTGAGGAATTTATGTGACAGGCGTAGTAACAGGTGGTGTTGTGGTTAATTAAACAGGTAACAGAATCTGTGGCGTTGGTAAACCACATAGTTATATGTTAGCTTTGTCTTGGAAAGTATGTATGATTGAGTAGCTTACGTTGATCCATAAATCAGATTAATCTATACAATATTAAAAAGTAAAACAAATCTGGATATACCTTATACCTTTATACGAAAACTAGTCAGACTTAGAGTATGAAATTGGGAATAGTTGGAGGCTATATCAGGCAATATTTTACAACAATAATGCAAAGGAAATGCGTTTTAATTCCATAAATTTGATTTGAATTTTACGCTGTAACCTAAAAATCTCAAGCACTTCGGCGCAAAGATGTCAATATACGAGGTGTAAAAACACTCTTCACGAAGCGATTTCTCTACTATGTGTAAAGAATAATTCTACGGCTCAGCAAGAATAAGTATGAAGATTATTCTACTAGCAGAGGTTGAATCATGCAACTCACCTATTTGGAAGTATGCAACTGACAATACCTGCTTGCTACTTGATGGCACCGGCTGTTTCCGCAACTCCACGTCTTGGCGTGTATTTTGCGTGATTTATACCTGCTTGCTATGACAATGAAGGAAACATCATATTCCATCTTCATCTCGAAGTTCTCGTAACTGGGTCAGCGTGTGACAGTGAAGTGTAATGACCTTAACAATAAGACATAAGGTTCTTATCCAGCAATGATAGCTTCCTACTAATTTTAACGCAAACGTTTGAAAGAATGGATGGAAGTTGTTATATCTTTTAAACATTGTACGGATTTTCGTGAAATAAAAAAATGAAAATACTATGACTTATTTTACTATTTTAGTATGCTATTTAATTTGTCGTTTGATGGCAAGTATTTATGTTCGTAAACTTATGTTTTGTTAAAGACAGCGCCACTACCAATATACCTATCTAGTATCTCAGAAATAATTATTTGTGGAGAGAATCAGCGTTTTTCCAAATCGAGATCGAACCCACAAAACTCAGCGCTTTGTTAAGTGGTCAGGTGGTCATCCATGCAGTTAATATCACACAGGTAGTTTTTGCAGCAGACTCAAGATCGGTCCATATGAAGTGTTTTGGGGTAGGCTTATGTCCATCTATTGGCTGAAATGATGGTGAAGCAATTTTTAAACTAACATATCGAACACGCCAGTTTAATAACATAACACCTAGTAATTTATAAACAGGTCTGTTATTATCTCTTAATGAGATCGATATCGATAGAACTCGTAATCACGTTACTTGTAAAACGGTAACTTTACATGATTGTGTTTAAGTTTGCTCAACCAGTTTAAGAGCAATTGCCCTCTTAGCTGCCCGCTTCAAGCTAGCGCTCTTGGTTCTACGAAGTTGTAGGCTAGATTCAATGAATACGATTTGCACCACATACAACTTTTTATTATTTTATTTGCATTGTACTCATCTCAGCCATTGATAACTACCCATTCTCTTTCTTCGTTCAAAGTTATTATTTATATTATAATACCACCAGTATGCTCCGTCATAATACGTTAAATTAGTCTCTTTTATTTTATTAACCCGGCGAGGATGTGGAGGGGTCATTCTGACCCTGTAAATTTTTAATCGTGTGTAGTTTTTTATTCTGCGATCGAAGAGTTTTGAACGTCACAATAGCTGTTGCTAAAGGACTGGCGCACGCGCCCCGCGCCCCTGTTCAGTCGGCCGTCGCCTGTGACGGGAGCAACACATGTGTGCAGTCAGAAAGGGTAAATATGACCCCGCGACAACCGCGATGTAACATTTTTATGTAAGGTTTCAATTATGTTTTTACTTAATATTATTATAATTTTAGTTTTTTTCGTACACAATGAATAGCAAGGAGCTTGAGGATGAGCGCATACGTGTTGTTTTAATGCAGTCTGACAGTGAAGACGACTTCGCTTGTCCGGAAGAATACAGTATCATGTCAAAATTTGGCACTAACTGACTTGATAATACAGTTCGACTAAAAAAAGTACGTTCTACCTTTTAAATTAGGTCGAAAATCGCTTTCACCTTGAATAAACCAATTACGAAAGTTGCATATATATCCTTCTCGGTATTTTTGTTTCGCTAGAAAAAGGAAGAACGACACGTTCAGTGTTGCTCCTGTCCTTGAACTAGTTTGACCTGTGCTGTTATTTGAAACAGAGTATTATCTATTAATGATACATAGATTCGGTTTTACCATAAGAAAAAAAGTGTATTATTGTGATTTCTTGCTGTATTTTTCTTTAAGTAAGTATTTTATTTTCCAAATCCTATTTAGAACAGAGTTATAACACGAAATTAACCTGTATTCTTCACTATAACGTAAGGCTTAGTGTACCCCGCATTTAAACGAACAAAGTATTATTTTGAGTTGTGCCTATGATCTATTAAAAGTTTTGTGTATTTTTTTGTTTGCTACTTTATTCACCATAAGTTGTGTCTTATACAAGTATTATTACAAAATGTGTCTGTGTTCATTTGAATTTTAGTTGATGTTAATGTATCAAACGTAAAAACTACGATGTTCTATTTACAACTATTTAATTTAGATAGAAGTTTGTCTAATTCTGTCTATGATCTTCAGTTTCATATTAATTATTTCAGAATGATACGACAGAAAAGACTAGATTATATTAGAAAATGTATAGTTACACAGGGTGAGACATCGAATAACCGTCAATATAATTTGAACTCATCCGAAAATCTTGACACTAACTTAGATGAACAAGGTCCTGGCTACATCGAATGTTTAAAAAATGATGATTTTGCATGCGAATCTAGTATTTTTTTTTATAATAGATATTAATAACTTTTACTATTGGTTTTGCCGTTTTGCTCAATATCGAACACAAGAAGGCGTTGTATTTTATCCGGCTATATTCAGCTATTCTGACGTTATTGAATAATACCTAAACATCCTAACTTTCACATTTATAATATTATTAAAATAATCATTATTTTTCTTTTTGGGGAACCCAAATTTCCTCCAATCCGTGGTTGGATCTGAAACATTCTAGCTAAAACTTGAAAACCGATTCGCTGCCTTGGAAACCGCAATAGACGCTGATACGGACCAGAAACTCGATAAAGTGGTGGAAATCCTCCGCGATGAGGGGACGAAACTCTTTAAGACGCATCACACTGACAGGAGATCTCAATTTTCACGAGAATCTCTGCAACTAATAGAGACGCGACGAGAAAACCCGGCAGGCACATCGTCAGATCTAAATAAAAAGATCTTCAAGCTGGTAAGACGCGACCTCCGCAGCTCCAATACAAGCTCTATACAAGATGCGATCGAGCGAAATCGGGGTTCGAAAGTTTTTACTCAGCATTTAGGTCGAAGTCATCTGATGAAGCTGACCACGTCAGACGAGAAAGTTGCCATTTCTAGGCCGGAGATTCTTGCGGAGGTTCGGAGCTTCTACGGCAACCTCTACACCTTGAAAGCGCACCGTCCCCAACACGTATCCGAGGATCCAAGAGCCATTTTAACCCGCCACTTCACGGAAGAGTTGCCAGACGTCAGACAAGACGAAATCGTGGTGGCCCTGAGGCAGTTTAAAAATGGAAAAGCCCCCGGGGAAGATGGAATTACGACGGAGCTGCTCAAGGCAGGTGGAAAACCTATACTAGTGCAGCTCTATTTAATTCTGTCCTATTCTCGGGGAGAACTCCAAGGGCGTGGAGCAAGAGCATTGTCGTTTTGTTCTTCAAAAAGGGAGACAAAACTCTTTTGAAGAACTATCAACCTATCTCGCTCTTGAGCCACGTCTTTAAGCTGTTTTCCAGGGTAATCACGAACCGTCTCGCGCGTAGACTCAGTTTCAGCCGCCCGAGCAGGCCGGTTTTCGAGGAGGATATGGCACCATAGACCACATCCACACAGTGCGGCAGATTATACAGAAGACAGAGGAGTATAATCAGCCCCTGTGCTAAGCGTTTGTGGACTATGAGAAGGCCTTTGACTCCATTGAAACCTGGTCTATTCTGGAGTCTTTGCAACGGTGCCAAATCGATTTGCGATACGTCCAAGTGCTGAGAGGTCCATATAAAGCCGTGACTATATGACTGTCCAAGTACAGAACCAGCAGTCTGAACCTATTCAGCTGCATCGAGGCGTGAGACAAGGGGATGTTATCTCCCCCAAATTGTTCACAAATGCAATGGAGGATATGTTCAAGACGCTGCACTGGAAAGGACGCGGTATTAACATAAATGGCGAGTACCTCTCACACTTAAGATTTGCAGACGATATCGTTATCGTGGCTGAAACCGTGCAAGACTTGCAGTATATGCTGAGCAGCCTGGCTGATTCTTCTACTCGCATCGGTCTCCGGATGAACTTGGATAAAACCAAGATAATGTTCAATGAACATATCTCTCCGGAACCGATTATCCTAAATAGGGTCCCTTTCGAAGTTTTCCAGGAGTACGTCTACCTTGGGCAAACCTTGCAGTTGGGTAGCAACAACTTCGAGACGAGACCGCGTAGGACGCCCTCCGGCTAGGTGGAGTGACGATATAGGCAAAGTGGCTGGACACGAAGAGCCGAAAATCGGGCTCAGTGCCATGCCATTGGAGAGACCTATATCCAGCAGTGGACTACTGCAGGCTGATGATGATGATGATGATGATGATGATGACTGACTAGTTCAATAAGTACCTTGTGATTTTTGTTTTGGTACAAAGACTAGAATTTAGATATAGACTAGAATAATACCTTAAGAATTTTATTCATTAGATTTTTATAAGTCAAGATTGATGCTCAGGTCTTTTTGTAATAAATAGTGAGAATTGATTTCATTCTTTTGTTTTTTTCATCACTTTAATCGCATTTAAAAATATATAAATACTGTTTTCTTTTTAAACTAAACATCTTGAACAAAAGTAAAATTCAAAAGAATACAGTCACAAGTGGTAAAAAGTGTAAATAATTAAATAAATAATGATAAATATAGTAATGTCCTTAAAGATAATTATAGAGTATATATATATATATACACATTAATAATAAAAAATAATCTGTTTATCTTACGGATATACCACAATATTTTTAGTTAAAAACTTTAATCGCTTCTCCTGAAAAAGTACGTTTTTGGAGTTAATACAGTATTCTTGCGGGCAAGCGACTTGTTATCCGACGGTAGCGAAAAGGAAGATCATTTGACAGCTACGCAAGAGAATCAGAGAATTCATCGGAGAACCTGAACAAGAAGCACCTGTTAGGGTTCCAGGTGTACGAAAAAGGTGCCAAGTATGTCCTTATGCCCGCTCTCGCAAGACAACTAATGTTTGTGAAGATTGCCATAAGTATATTTTTCCAGAACACACTATTTTATTCTGCCAGGATTGTGCTGTGCTGCAACACAGACAATAATGATTTGTAGTTCATAATTGATGATAAGACTGTGACTGCAACTAATTGATCTCTACATATGTACCAAATTAAAAGTTAATCGTCAAGAAGTTAGTTACTTTTTGTTATTTTGAGTGTAAGTTTAGAAAGTTTATGCAAAAGTTGATTATTTTGTAGTACTTTGCTCAAAGTGATTTAATTATTATATTTTGTACTCTTATCTGCGTTTTATTTCGATAGAACCGTAAAAATAACATGTTATATACATAATATTGATTAATATTTGGTACATTAATATAAATTTAGATATTTTAAACCAAATTATATACAGGGTCAATATGACCCTCCACAACCTCCACATTACTATTTTCACCACATCTTCGCCGATATTGAAATCTTTTGCGAAACGAACTAGACTTTTTTAATGGACAGCTAACTATCGAATAAATACCATAACAAATATTTACTTTATGAAAACCATTGACCTCTATCTTAAGATTTTTCGGAGAAATTATAAACATCAATAGTAAGAAGTTTGAGAACTATCTCTCTACTAACAAAGTTATTCCACCCGTTTAACAAAAACAGTAAGGCATATAATAGCATGCCTAAGTTTGCTCCCACAGCTCATTAAGTAAGAAACTATCTGAGCTTCGATCTAATAATGTGTTGGTGTTATAAGTAGTTTGATAACATTACAACAGCTAAGAAATTTTTCTTACTCAATTTTGTCTACTGAGGTTTGCGTAAAAATATATCAAATAGTATCAAGGAGAAAAGATAGTTACATTTTTCTCCTTCCTATTTTTATTTGAAGGTAATTCAATCACAGATTAACAATATATTCAATAGAAAAAAAATCAATCAAAGCCTTAATTATTATAGAGACCGGATAAACTAGTATTTCAAATATTTATTACACTATTATTATGCACGCCATTCACTTTGCGGCTATGGCTGATATGATGATAATGGTCACTTGGTACGGCCAAGTCTCACGATAATCATCATAATCCGTGGGAAACAAAAATGTCTTATCATGCCACTGCTGGAGGCCGCAGGATATATTATAAAGGTTAACATATAGGGCATAAAATGTAGAGTTTGTTAATGCAAAAGAAAATTGGTGCATTAGAGCACCAATTTTCTTTTGCATCAACAAACTACGACTAAATATCATAGACGCAAAATATGCTGATAGTGCTACGTGAAAGAGATAAAGCGAGAAAGTTTCTTGGGTCCCAAGTGGAGGTCTTGGGTTGCAACTGAGACAATGCTTCGATAATGATGCCACTTTACAACACTTCGTGACTTATTTTTGCTTAGTAAAGCAAACTGAAAAAGTGTAAATGTTCTTAATATCTTTAAAAAACGAATTAAGTAATTTAATTTACGAAAACACAGAAGAATTAATGATCGAGTCATACTCATCCCAACGAAAACATTACTAGTAAGGAGTTAAGTAAAGCTCGTAAGTTCTTCTTAAATATTTTCAGCACAGCTATTTTAGTAAGAAAAGCTTGTCGCAAAAGACGAATAATATAATTAAATTGATTTAATTGATTAAGTCCTTTATCTTAATATATAAAATCCTTGCGTTACTGACTGACTGACAGACACGCTACAGCCGAAACTATTGGGCGCAGGAAGCTGAAATTTGGCATGTATGTTCCTTGGGGATTGTAGGGGTGCACTAAGAAGGGATTACCCGAAATTCCCACGGGATCGGCTAAAACGGGTAACACACAGTTGGTTGATACCGATTTGTACTGATTTGCGGCTACAAATCAACCCCTGACATTGAATCACATAACCAATCAACACCAGAGTTGTCTGCTTACCAAGTACTCACGGACAACTGCCTTCACAGTTGGTTGATACCGATTTGTACTGATTTGCGGCTACAAATCAACCTCTGACATTGAATCACACAACCAATAAACATGTAAGCCTAGTTTTCTACTGTCTCATCAGTATTAAGGTTCACACTTTGCTCTCTTCAAGATCGTCAGTTATGCTCTGATTCTCTGGCACAAAGTTTCAGTATCTAAAATCAACAATCAGGAAACTCAAAGTAAAACTGACATTTCACTATCGCGGTATCTCTCAAGATATTATTTTAAACATAGTAAACCAAAACATTTAAGCCCTACATGTGATCATGGCTACGCATAGCCCAGTAACCTCCAGTAACTCTACTTTCTGCGAACGCCACATGAGAACGCCGAGTCTCTCCAGGACTCTATGGTTTCCACTGAAACCCGACCTACGCCAGAGCTGACTGCAATACCGTCTACTCACGGACTACTTAGTTAGTGGACGCCGATTTCTACCGAGCTACGGCTACACGTCAGCCTCTGGTACGGTCCGATCCGATCATCATGTAAACTTAAACACTTTCTTTAATATCAGAATCACTTTGTTTTACCTCAATTTCGTCAGTTGTACTTTGACTTTCAGGCATTTTTAGCAACCTGTCGTGTGCGTACTTATAGGTACGGTTAAAATTGAGGGCTTTGAGATTATAACGATCACCGTCAGGAACTTCTGTGACCACAAATGGTCTAACTTTGTTTGTTTACGTTCCTCGTACTCATACTCGTTAAAATAATTGGAAACTCATTAAAATATTGCATTGCTCATACTCTGAAATCTATCGGGTCTTCAACATCACGCTATGCAACCTCCATCTGGTTACACAACACCACCCGGATAATCATTTCGAGCTTTTAACAAAGTACCCAATCTTAAACTAGGTTTGTACAGCATGTTGGTTTGGTTTTCCTTATCACATAGCAGACTATACGAAAATCTTACTAGGCTGATACACTAGATGTTTACTACCAAGTATCCAACCAGTCTTTTCAGCGTTATAATTTTGTCATGGATAGTCGCGTTCAAAACGATGGACAACGATTGTGATACTATAACAAATGCATTAACGGTTGTATTGTTCGCGCACCAACGGAGGCTATGACTAACACAAAAGCTCCAGGGTAAACTAATCAGAAAGGCACCTTGCCCGTCCAACCAACGGCAACGCATGGCTAAACATGCAGCCGCACAAACGGCTTATCCAGTTTATATAAATCTACACCAACGGAAACGTGGGTACCACAAAATTATCACAAAAACGACTAACAAAGTACCCATTTAATGAGAATAAGGTTAAGCATACAATCATCACTAACGGTCACTAACTTAGTTCTACCTACAATGAAAATTAAAATCTCTGAAACTGATTATCGTAACGCATACATACATACATACATATCGTCACGCCTTTTATCCCCGAAGGGGTAAGCAGAGTTGTATTTCTACACCCACTTTTCGCCAGATATACTTTAGTCCCACGTAATAGGGGGCGAGCCTATTGCCGTACCGGGCACATTTCCAGACTTCGTGCTGCTACTGAGAATTTCGTGACAGAAAAACCCAATAACACTGCCCGACCTAGGAATCGAATCCGGGACCTCCCGATCCCACGCGCACATTTATGGCACGAGACCAACGGGACAGTCGTATAGGGTTTGATGTCGAGTTTTCCGTCTCTACGCAAATATGGTATTTGCATCGTGTTATCCCTTAGTCGCCTCTTACGACACCCACGGGAAGATAAGGGGTGGTGACACTTGTATTCTATGCCGTCAACCACACGGCGCACTACGATGATAACTCAATCATTTTCTTCTACGTCTGATAATCGAGTTTAACAACTTCGACTAAAACACTATCACTCCTAAACGTCCTAAGCATAACTTGGAATTAGCCAGAGAACTCGGGGCACTTGATTAAAATTCCCAGTGTATTTTATGAACTTTAAAAACACACAGTAAGTAACTTTCACGCGTAAAATCTTAAAATTGAATTTAATTTTACTAGTGGTGCCATCTAATAACCATGAGTAAGAAACATTTTAATGTGGCATGTTAAAAATGTATGCACACAAAGGAGCAGATGTAATTGCAACAAGGAGATCGTCTGTACAACTCAGAATTACAACGAGTTACAGTGCTACTTTTTACTTAGGCTCTGATCACGTTTAAACGAAAAACCGTTAGGTATTATCAACACCATGAGTCGATAAAATAATGGCACTAGTAATATCTTTCGACTATAGTCAGGTTACACTAACCAACCAACCACACTTGTCTAAACAGCACTGCAGTTCACACGTCTATTTAAAAAATAAAAGCTACAAGCTGTTCTACACAAAATCAGCACAGTCAGAAGCAAATATGTACGATTCGATTAGTTTACCAACTTTAGCGCCGCTGCCCTGCGAAGGACAGTCTAGACCGGAGTTATTGTTCTAGATTTAGCAGAAAACCAACCAAACCTGGTTTTTGTTCTGAAACCAATATTACAACTGCATTAGAACAATAACTAGCACATTTCACTCAAACGCACTTGCTTGGAATAATGCAAGTCTGCCTGTGAGCTCACTCTTCTTACTATTACAATCCATAAAGTAAGACCGAGAGAAGATAATCTATTAGCAAGCAAGCATAATATGCTCACAAGGTTTGTGATATAATAATAATAATAATATTATTAAAAAAAAAAAAAAAAAAAGTCAACAAGACAACCTGAATTTTCTCTTAGTCCATTTTATTTGTATTTTATTTCATACTTCAGAGTCAATATATTATATTTCCGATTACAAGAACTTCTTTTTATAATAAATATCATAATAAATTACAGAAACCATAAAATACATTAAGAAAATAATTACCAAAAATATTGTGAAGATGACATCTAATGTCAAAAGAAAACCATACAAAATAAATATAAACAACAGATGTAAACACATAATGTAAACAAATAAACAAATAAAATGATGAGAAAATGTTGACGAGAGCAGCTGCTGCACGCCTGAGATCCCCGGACTTGTCGTTCAGCTCCGCCTCGCAGCCGCCGGCACCTGCACCAGCGTCGTCGGCGAGTGTTGAGGCGTCGAGCTCATCGAGCGACGAGTATTTCTCTCCGCCGACGTCGCCACCACCTGTACGTCGGCGAGGGAGAGGCCGGCCACCGACACGCTTGGGACCCCGAGACCCACCGGTCTCGAACAGGGCCCCCGCTACCGGTGGTGATGTGCACCGCATGAGATGGACTAGTTCAATGAATGAAAACGTCATGCGGGCATATTTTGTGGCCACAGAGGGAGGAACTAACCTCAATGCGTACCGTGATCGAATGCTGCCTTTGTTTCAGGCGCTTGAGCCAGCTGTCAACGTGTCAACACAACGGCTATCGGATCAAGTGCGGGCCATCCAACGGTGTCGCCTGTTGGATGATACCGTGCTTGAGAGACTTCGCTCTGACGTGCAGAGAAGTCTCCCCATCACTTTTTCGGCGCAGACTGACCCAGTGGTTGCGCAGCAACAACTGTTAAATCCGGCTGCTGAAGAGGTAGATGACGAGACTTCTCATGTAAGTACCCAGTACAACGATCAGTTAAGGAGTGCTTTGGAATGTGCTATTGCGGAATACCGATCCATGGATCCAAATGTTCGGCCTCGTTTGCCTCGTTTGCCCATGCATAAGAAAAACATAGCGCTGGTGAGTGCCCTAGATGCATTACTATCAATTTATTTTGAGGATAGTGAAAATCTCGGCGACACACACTCAATCCTGTATTGTGCGGCGGTTGCGGCGTGTCGAGTAGCGGGGGTTAAATTTCATGTAAATAACACCGCTATTCGACAGACCGATGCTGTGCCAGGTTGGCAACGCAGGATTGAGCGTCGTATCGCTGAGACTAGGGCACTCATTGGCAAGCTCACTTGTTTTAGGATGGGCAATACCCGACCGAGAGTGATGCGCTTTGTAACTCGAGCCTTTGCGGGAACTAATATCAGTTCCCAAGATTATTTATCTCGGGTTACAGAGCGCATCGACACCCTAAAGCAAAAACTTTATGCATGGGCAAACCGTATAAGGCGATACAAAAAAAGAGTGGATCGGTATTGCCTGAATCGCACATTCCAGAGAGACGAGAGGTGGGTGTACAGAAGATGGGAGCGACCCGAGTCCACGGCCGGTGACGTTGATGGGGGTCGACCGGATGATGATGCTACTAATACATTTTGGCGCAGCATCTGGTCGACGCCTGTCAGCCACACTGAGAGTGATTGGATTGGGACTGTTGAGCGAGTATGCGAACAAATACCAACAATGGAGCCAATATCAATAACAGGTGATGATATAGCCAGTGCAGTCCGTTCGTTACCAAACTGGAAATCAGCGGGACCGGACGGGCTGCACAATTTTTGGCTCAAATGGCTCCGTAGTTCGCATACTTGCTTAGCATCTCAATTCCAGTCATCACTGGAATCAGGATCGCTACCAGATTTTCTAACATCCGGCGTCACTCACCTACTCCATAAGTCTGGTAGTGCCACGGACCCCAAGAATTACAGGCCAATAACCTGTTTGCCAACGATGTATAAACTCCTTACATCCATTTTGAGAACGAAATTGTCGAAACACGTAACTGATAATTCAATTTTATCTGTCTCTCAAAATGGATGTAGGAGTGGGGCCTGTGGCACTAAAGAACTCCTGCTGATAGACATGGCCATTAGCCAACAGGTGCGCCGTAACCGAAAGAATCTATCGACATGCTGGATAGATTACAAGAAGGCCTACGACTCCGTGCCACATACATGGCTTTTGAGGGTGCTGGAGTTGTATAAAGTAGATACAACTCTATGCACCTTTTTAAGGTCATGTATGGGGCAATGGAGGACCGTACTGTGCTATCCAGGGTGTCGATCGAGTTTGGGTTGCGGTGCTCCAATAAGGATCGAGCGAGGTATATTCCAGGGCGATAGTTTGAGTCCATTGTGGTTTTGTCTGGCCCTGAACCCCCTAAGTACCTTGTTAGAGGCTTCAGGGCTAGGCTATCGGTTAAGGAGAGGAGGTCATGTTACATCTCACCTCCTTTTCATGGATGACCTGAAATTATTTGCCCCCAACAATTTCCAACTGACAGCATTACTTAAGGTAACCGAAGCCTTTAGTAATTCTATCAGGATGGAATTTGGTGTGGATAAATGTGCGGTCATGCATGTGAAGAGAGGCAGGATTATGGAATCTGCAGGGATACAACTCTCAGATTCCATACAACTTAGACCTCTCTCCTTAACCCAGACCTACAAATACCTGGGTATGTCGCAGTCTTTGAATATTGCTGAGACTGACATGAAACAGACGTTGCAGGCTCGTTTCTTTGGCCGCCTGAAAAAGGTACTTAACAGTCTTTTATCAGGTGGTAACAAGGTGCGGGCCTGCAACGGGTGGGCCATGCCAGTCCTAATGTATTCCTTCGGCATACTCAGGTGGACCCAGACTGAACTAGATGCCCTGGATAGAAAAGTCCGGTCAATGCTGACTGCATCTCGCATGCATCATCCACGCTCATCAGTAATGAGGCTGTACATCCCGCGGAAATGTGGGGGTCGAGGCTTTCTATGTGCTAAGACCCTCCACAACCGCGAGGTGTGCAACCTCAGAGAATATTTTCTGCAGATGAGTGTGGATGTGCATCGTGATGTAGTCGCTGTTGATACCGGACTTACCCCGCTCGCTCTGGCAAAAGAGAACTGGCACAAACCTGCAGTACTCAGTACTGATGACCGAAGAGAAATATGGAAGGGCAAGGAGCTGCATGGACGGTTCTATGGAGCTTTACATGACCCAGACGTCAATTTTAAAGCTTCCATAGCCTGGTTACGTTTCGGTGATCTCTTCGGAGAAACCGAAGGTTTTGTCTTTGCAATTATGGATGAAGTTGTCATGACAAACAACTACCGAAAGTATATACTGAGGGATGGTACGGTTGACATATGTCGGGCGTGTCACCGGCCCGGTGAATCTCTCAGGCATATAGTATCCGGTTGTTCGAGTCTTGCCAATGGTCAGTATTTGCACAGACACAACCAAGTGGCCAGGATAATCCATCAGCAACTAGCCCTTAAATATGATCTCATTGGTTCTGAGGTACCGTACTACAGATATGTGCCCGACCCAGTTCTCGAAAATGGTCGTGCATTGTTGTACTGGGACCGGTCTATCATTACAGACAGGACTATTGTAGCCAATAAGCCTGATATTGTAGTGATAGACCGAGCAGAGCGACTCGCAATGATAATCGATATCACCATACCGCATGACGGCAATCTCGTGAAAGCAGAAAAAGAAAAAGAGATTAAATATTTGGACCTAGCTCACGAGATTGTTGACATGTGGGATGTAGATTCGGCGATCATTGTACCGATAGTCGTGTCGGTGAATGGTTTAATCGCCAAGAGCCTCGACCAACACCTAAAGAGGCTCACACTAGGCAGCTGGATCAAGTCTTTGATTCAGAAGGCAGTTCTTCTCGACACGGCGCGCATCGTGAGGAAGTTCTTGTCTCTGAGGCCCTAACCACCGGTGGCTTGGTCCCTGTACCCGACACTGGTGGGTCTCCGTGGTCCCTTTTATATTTCTAAAGGATTTTTTTTTATTTCAAATGAAATATACTTTATTAATATAAAAGAAACTACGAGTAAGATAATAAATGGAGCGAATAATAATATAATAAAATTTTATTTATCAGAAAACACAAAGGTACAAAATATACTCATACATAATTAAACTTAAGGCTACAGTTTTCTTATTGATTGGGCAGAACACCAGTCTCCTGTACTAGTTAGAAAACTGTATCACAGGAGATTGGGTCTCTCTTTCAAAATTAATTGTAGGTAGGTATATTAAAGATATACAATATTGGTACAGTATTCAAAAGAAAACAATATCATTAAATTAAGGTAAGATATTAAGCTTAGTTTCTAATTTATAAATAAACAATAAAAACTGATCATAGGATCGTTGCAAATGACGCTCCGTAGTCTCTGCCTACCCCTCCGGGAAACAGGCGTGAGTCTATGTATGTATGTATGTATTTTTGCTTGCTAATCATTTTATGAAAGAAGCAAGAGCATTACAATTATGTATAAAACATAATTGTGATGCTCTTGCTTCTTTCATAAAATGATTGACATACAATGATATGACACACGCATGAAGATATAAAAATAATCGCTTTCTTTTTAACCGGCGTATCAAACTCAAAATCTCCGTTCGATATTTACGCTATAGCTAGTTCACTGTGGTAGTCAGACAACCATACGCTAACATAAAATACGGCAAAGGTCGCAATTAAATCGTTACTACCCACATTTTTTTGTCTTTTTATTCTTTATGCTATTAAAAAGAAGATTATTCATGAGATCATGCCATGGGAAACACGACACCGTAAAAGTCAAACGGTTCCACAACTCAGTGTCTCGTGTAGGAATCGAACCTATAACACTCGGTACGATGTGATGGCGATATCACCACAACAATTATGATATTTCCAAGGTTAAACGCGTAATGTTTTACAACTACCGTCACTAAATTGACAGTACCAATAAAAAAATCTGACAAAATGCGCTCACCACAGTTGCAGTAGAAAGCTCAGCTGATTCACCAACATAGCAGTGTTAACAGTCGCCTTCGCTCGCGCCTTGTGGTCGCGCTGGTCCATGATGCCACTTCTGATGTCGGCGGGTTGTTTAATTTTTGGCCGGTATCAACACTTCACAGTTTGTTATACGTTCACACCAAATCAAATTAACAAAACTGACTATAATTATTTTGGATTACTGAACACGAAATTAGTGACAGTTTCTAGGTACTTGTTGCCCGCCCGGAGTCTCCAAGAGAAGTGATCGTTGTGTTGCTCCATTGAACGTCAACCGTCATCCCCCTCTTCAACTGTAGCGAACGTCACACTAGACTCTGTCGAAGCGCGCCATCTTCACACTTCCGTTTCGTAGTCAGTTGACGTCCCGTACTCATGACCATTCCGATATATAAATATATATGATTACAAAATTACATTTGCAATTAGGGCTTTCATTAAGAAAATTCGTTGTTTGTGTACAAGAAGTAGAAGATACCGGAAAGGACAAAAGTAGGACTTAACTCTTGTTTGAATTAACTCTTGTTTATTTTACGTGTTGCGTTGCATTTGGTAATAAAATTAATTCTTTCGCCCTTTTTTCAAATTTGAAGCATGCTCTTTTTCCTCATCTCAATTTATCAATATCAATTTAATTGAATGTTGTATGTATCAGAAGACCATGCCCACCAACTTTATTACGTAAATATTTCATAAAATATACAATTGAATTTGATAACTGCACGTTACGTATTTTTGGTATAAGAGCCTTCATGAACAAACAACACACACCATAAGGGTTCCATTTACTTGTTTAGGAACGGAAACCTCACATACCACGCTAGATTTTACTTTACAGACCTATAGCTGATTATGACAGGTCGAACATCGCCCAGTATAATGACGTCACGCCTGACCCTCACACGTGACTGTCTAGTACACCATGCCGCCCATACGATAATCACAGTAAGTCACATTTTTGTCGATATTGAGTTAAGTACATATTCAGAAAATAGAGATCGAGATCTACAATTCTGTATATTCAGAATTTGAAAATGTGGCTTACATCAAGAAATAAGATTAAGCATAATTACAGTAAGACACTATAGGCGCCAAGGTGCACTTATTATGAATGCAGTATGGGCACATACGGTTGATCTTTGCATAAAGTTAAATCAATTTACCTAGGTTTTACTACAGTAATCAATCTTACTATAAATATTATAAAGTAACGATTTTATTACACTAAGTACGACTTAAACATATTTACAGTAAGTGGCACTTGTCGTTACTATATTAAGTAATTGGAATAAAACATACTATTGCATTACCTTAGCATAACAACAGCATGTGGAACTTACTGTGATTATGTTTAATACCTCATATTATGTGTAAACTTGTCTAAAACAAATAAGGTAAGTGCATTACTTACTGTATATATTTTAAGATTTTTAAGGCGTTTAGTTCGTCGCGTCGTTGTCCGTGTGGTGATGGATTAAGAATACAAATTGTCACCACCCCTTACCATCCTATGGGTGTCGTAAGAGCCGACAGAGGGAGTATATCATGCAGAGAACAGCACTGTAAGAGAAGGAAAACTTGATACAAACCCTATACCAACCCGCTTGGCCAGTGTGGTATAGTAGGCCAATTCCTCCTTTCAAAGGAGAGGCCTAGTCCAGCAGTGGACTATTAAAGGCTGATGATGATGAGTTCGTCGCACCTGACCCCAGGCACAGCTGTTGATAATAATATTTAATTTATTTTTCGGGATTTAAAACTTCGGGTTTGTAAACTTTCGACCAAACAACCATTCGGCGTTTCAATTATCGGGATTTCATCCATCGGTATTTTAAAATTCGGTCTTTTAAAATTCGGGATTTTGATAGGTACCCATTTAAATATTATGTCTAATAATCATTATGGCGTTTAAATATTATGTCTAATTATTATTCTCTCTCTCTCTCCTAAGCATTTATTATTCCCATCTGATTGTGGGGTCTGCTTTCTTTGTTTTCTCCTTCCACTTTGCTCGGTTGGACGTGTCAGTTTCAGAAACATTGCAGCTGGTCATATCTTTTGTGATCATATCCGTCCACCTCATTTTCGGCCGCCCTCTTTTTCTGGGTCCTGTGGTGTGAATATCGATCACAGTATTTCCTATATAGTCAGGAGGTCGCCGTTTTATGTGTCCATACCATCGCAGCCTACTCTCTTTGAGCTTATCAGCGATGTCGCGCAGGCCAAGGCTACCGCGAACGTATTCGTTGCGTATTTTGTCGAGCCTCGTTACTCCGCACATCCACCGCAGCATCTTCATTTCCGCCACTTGCATGGTATGTACATATTTTTGTGTCATGGTCCAGGTCTCACTCCCGTAAGTAAGCACCGGTCTGATGATGCTCTTGTACACAAGACCTTTAACTTTCACGGGCATCCTGTGATCGCAGATGACGCCAGTTATTTCCCGCAATTTTAACCAGGCAGCGGCAATCCTGTACTGTATGTTGACCTCATTATCACCTGAAGTGTGTAACAAAGTACCAAGATATTTATATACGTCACATCTTGCGACTTGTTGCCCATCTATAATGAGAGGAGGTTCCTGCGTGTCAGGTTTGTTACACACCATATACTGGGTCTTCGCTACACTCAAAGTTAAGCCACCAGTTTCCAGCTGACGTTTCCATGCTCCCAGGGTTTCCTGCAGTTCCTCTCGAGTTGTAGTGCAAATTACCACATCGTCGGCGTATATGAACGTCCATGGTGTCAGGATTTGTGCGCCTTCAGTAAGTGCATCTAGAACCAAGCAGAAGAGGTATGGGCTGAGTACAGATCCTTGATGTACCCCTTCTGTAACCGCTATAGGTTCTGTCTGCCCAACCAATGATCATACCACTGATTTCGCATCCCTGTACATGTCGGCTACAATGTTTACGTACTTTTCTGGGATGTTTTTCTTTCGAAGACTCCACCAGATTGTTGCACGTGGTACGCGATCAAACACCTTTTCCATGTCTAGGAACGCGATGTAAAGTGGCTTAGTTTTGGCTCTGTGTTCCTGCGCAATCATGTTTATGGCAAACATAGGGTCGATCGTAGATAATCCGGGGACAAAGCCATAGTCATTCCTACTTAATGAGCTTTCTGATCTAAGTCGAGCATCTATGATTCTCTCATAGAGATTCATCGTATGACTCATTAACTTTATTCCACGGTAGTTATTGCACTCGTATCTACTACCCTTACCCTTAAAGAGTGGAATAATAGTGCTTAGCCTCCATTCATTAGGGATACATAAATGTTCCCAGGCTTTTAGGAATAATTGCGTAAGAAGAGATATACCTTTATCTCCAAGACATTTCCAGGCTTCGATAGGAATACCGTCAGGACCGGTGGACTTTTTGTTGGACATTTTTGTAAGGGCAGTTTTGACCTCCTGGGGGCTTATCGGTAATGTGAGCCCAATATTCGTCTTGACTTCTGGTAGGTTGACAGGTCTAAATGTCGTATTAAGCAATTTATTGTAATATCCATGCCATGCCTCTAGAATATCCCTATCTTTGTACAGTAACTCTCCGCTACTGTTTTTTATAACCTTTGTCCTAACGGGGTCTTGTGTGTCCCTTTGCCGAGCCTTTGCGATCTTATATATTTCCTTTTGTCCCTCTTTAGTTTCAAGAGATTTGTACAGTGATCCCGTAGCCAGACTTTTCTCTATTGCGACCGTTTTTCTAGCAAACTTTTTGGCTGTTTTATAGGTGTCTCGATCTTCTTGCCTTTTAGTGGACTGCCAGAGTTTAAAAGCCTTTTTCTTTTCTTGCAGTGCTGTCTGAACAGCTTCGCTCCACCACCATGTTTCTTTGCTTCCTTTTTTGCCAGGTTTTGTGCGTCCCAAGATTGTGTTTGCTGCCTTCATAATAGACGCGGACAGCCGTTTCCAAATGGTATTAATGTCCTCTTCATCACTGATTGTTAGGTGTTCTAGTTCTAGTTTGAACTTTTCTGCCTTTCCGCCTTTGAGTAACCACCATTTAGTTAATTCTGGAACTCTTTCTGTCGCGGAACTTGATATCGTATGAAAAACCATGTCCATAACCACTAACCGATGCTGGGATACAACGCATTCACCGGAGATCACTTTACAATTTTTGACTCGACCTATTTTTGCCCGATTGGTTAATATGTAGTCAATCTGCATACTATGATGGCCACTCTTGTACGTTATAAGATGTTCTGGCTTTTTATTAAAGAAACTGTTAAGAATAGCAAGGTCCTGTGCCATAGCAGTTGACAGTATTCGTTTTCCAGTTTCATTCATCGCACCATAGCCGTGTCCTCCATGTACTCGTCCGAATGAATCACTTTTCTTTCCTATGTGGCCATTTAGATCGCCGCCAACAATACGCAGTTCTCCATTCGGTATCTTTTGGAGTACGTCTTCAAACATGGTCCAAAATGCATCCTTCTCACTGTCTCTGCAACCAACTTGAGGAGCGTATACTGATATGATATTTACTATCTCGCCCTGGATTTGTACTCTTACGTACATAATGCGATCACTTATACGCTCAACTTCGATAATGTTGTCAAGATGTTCTTGTCTTACCACTACAGCTACACCATTTCGTCCGTCAGGGGAACCTGTGTACATCATTTTATAATTTTCGCCGATGTTCCGCGATTTTGACCCACACCATCTCGTTTCTTGCAAAGTCTATTTTCCTCTGCAAAGTCTATTTTCCTCCTATGGAACATTTCTGCAAGTTCTTTCGTCCTTCCAGTTAAAGTACCGACGTTTAAAGTAGCAAAGCGGACCTTCAAGTTTTGTTTTGGGACTGACGTCTTTAACCGAGCTCGTCCTCGACTCGGTAGCCCTCGTATATTTTTCGCAGATGTAGGGCGATATGTCTGCGCGTCGTTTAACGGCGACGCCCTATCAATTATGCCTGCTCTTAAAACTTGTTTCTCCATTTCTTATCTAAAAAGGGTGGCTGGTTTTGGGTTTATTAGTCGAGTGCCGATTGCCATCTGACGCACCAAAACCTACTTTTTAACGGCAGGAAAACCCTTTGGTCTAGTAGATGGGCGTCCATTTAACAGGTGTTTTAAGCCTGTTGAAAGCGTTGTCTGGTTATACCGTCAGATACTCGGTCGCCAGAGCCTCGTCTGTTGTTTAGCAGGGAGCACCACGGTGACTGCTACAGGCACCGTCGCTGATGGTTCTCACGAACTGCCAGCGCGTGCAGGTGAGGTTGACATTTGGGTCGGATAGGATCTTATTTCCGTTCACCCCTTACCCCTTACTCTAATTATTATTATGACAATTAAAAATATGAAAAGCATTACGTATGGCACTCGTATCATATGGTATCTAAGTTTCGGGCAATTAAAAGTAGATATGTCATGTCTTTTAGGGCAAACAAAACATACGGGCAAATGAAATTTGGGTACCTAAATGAAATTCGGGAATATGAAATTATGGTATATAATCTTAGGGTAAACAATAGACAACCCTTAAACTTTCTTATTGTAACTTTGGAAAATATATTTGTAAGTCTACATTTTACTAGTCATTTAAAACACTTTCAAGGTATTTTTAAACATCTACAAATAGGTTATAAAACTAATTAAATGAATGATAGGACTGATGAAGAATAATTTGTAAGACGAATTTGTTTTAGTTAGTGTAACTAGGATCTCATAATTTATATGAAGATTTTTGTTTTTCTCGTTCTGAAAGGTAAATTAATAAGCCTTATCAGAAATTAAAGTGCCTTTGTCTTTTTATGTTTTTTGTTGTGTACAAAGAAGTACAACTAATAGTTTAATAAGAGTTTTGTGGAAAAACTATAAACGTGTTATATTTTAGAGATAGTGCTTGGTTTATTTAATATTGTTTCATGCACGAAGAAGTTTTGTACAAATAAGAATGGAGGTTACGTTAAGCCATTTTTAATGCTATAAATAATTAAATAATAGAACTGATTTAAAAAATTTCTAGTTTCACAAAGATATTTGTACTTGTTTTATTAAACTGTGATTTCATAACATCAGTTATGTTTCATTTTCTTACAAATAATTAAGAAAAATGTAATTAAAGTTGGTGTCGGTGCTTTATGAGGGATGCTGTAATTTTACATTATTCTTCTAGCTATAATTACAGTAAGAGCCTAAGTTTCTGTAAGCAAAAAATATCATATTTGTTATTCTATTTTAACATTTATCTTATTTTATAATCATTGTTACAGTATGTACCTACAACTAAAGATAGTTACAGTAAGTCACACACTTACTGTAGTAATAATAAGAAAATGTTTATATTATTTTTTTTTCATTACTTAACATAAATATATTTTTAAGATTTACAACACATTTATTACATGTAATAAAAAAATAAAATAGAACACCTATAAAACATGCCTATATTTACGTTATACATTTGTAAAAACTTAGATTTTATCTATATTAAGGCAGAAATGCTAAAAATAAAGAAAAAAACTTTAAGCGCGTTTTTCTCTAAACTGTCTTCAAGGCACTTACTGTGTTTATCACAAGCACGGCAGACCTAAAGTCAATATTATATTATTATAGAAAGCCTAAAAGGACATATTCATCACGGACGTGTACGAAGAAAACGACACAAAAAGAAAATATATTCTAGTAATAGAACATCAAAGTTATTTATATCATGAATATGTTATAAAGTGTCGTAAGTTAAAATGTCTCGATTAAACGTGTACAAAAGGTTCAACGCCTGTGGCTTTATTGAATAGAGCGTGGGTAGAAGGTTGGGTCTACACGTGCTACGGTTGCGTAGACGAAGCGATTCGGCTATATCGTAGCACATTACTCGTCCATAGATGACTTAAGATTGGGATGTTCTCTTTGGATTGTTCTCCTTATGATTGAGGGCCGTGATTCTCCTCCCGGCATGTAACTATTTCATCAAGATGTTTTGCTTTCGTGTCTGTCCTTGGCGTCGTGGAGAGCGTCATGAATTGAGGTGTTCAAGTCTGCGTGGACGTGGTCTGACCATTTTATACGGAACTACGTGGGGACGTAGTTGGGCGCTTACCGTCAACCTTTTGAGATTAATATTGGTTTTTGTTTGGGTGATATTCAAAAGCACTGAATCGTTCAATAGATTTTAGTAACATCTGTGGAGCTACCTCGAGTGATTTCATATAGGATTTTGTGTTTTCATTTTGTTCTGTGCTCTAACAATCTGAAATCTTGCTCAGTAAAAAGTAACTGCATTGTGCATGCACCATAAAATACATCCTTAGAGAATATTGTGCTAATTGATTTTATTTGAAGACTAATATTTTTAAATATCCAACATAAATTTAGTTATAGTTTCGCTCGAAGAAAAAAGCATGCATTAATTTTCTTGACCATAATTTAATACAATTCTTCACAGAGCTCAATTCAATTTGAATTAATTTTTGTACCTATTATAGTTCTAGAATATTCAAATTACCTAATCATGAAAGTTAAATGTTTAGGTACCATTAAGTAGGCTCATAAATTTAGAGTGAACCATTAGATTTTGTATTTATAAACATAGGTCACAGAAAAGTACTATTAAATTAAATGGTAATAGCATTTTAGGCAATAGGGCATAAAATAACATTTATATTAAACTTATATTACTTTTATTACATTTTATGCTTATAAGTATGTGTGTACTTTTTACTGTGCAACAGTGCAAGTAGAAACAGTAATAAGTATTGATGGTGACCACGAAAGTTTTAATTCCTATAAGTATGTGTATGTTATACGCGTGAGCCCAATATCAAAACTTTGTATTATCTTGCTTCTGAAAACAGGTCAAGTGCTTATCCACGCACAATGTAGGCTTCCGTTAGAAGCCCTTACCAGCTAATGTTCTAAGGATAAAAAGGTGCTCAATCCCATTATGCATTTTATCGCTAGCAAATGTAAGTTTAAGTTGTCTATTTGAGTTTAAGCGACCGATTATTACTCGTTAATAAATAAAACCTGGTGAGACGTTATAATGTTCATTGAAAGGTCATCATGAAATATTACAGGTTAGATACTTTAGAACATAGAGGAGAGTATACTTTGCACTTGGAGGTTTTGTTGAATATTTCGCTATCGGATTCCTGGATATAAATCGGTTGAAACAAATGCTTAGTGTATTTAAAAGACCTATCTAATGATACCCTACTCGACCAAATTAAATCAAAACTTTTCAGTTTTTTTATACGGTTTTGTTCACGTAATCACAATGTGTAAATCAATAAAATTCCAATTCTCTAGTGCTCATAGTCGCCGCGTAAAACCACGGACGGATGAACTGACATGGCGAAAGTATGTACAAGATTTCCTTGTACTTTAATACGAAACCCAAAAAACGTGAACGTCTTTGAAGTCATATGGACTTCAAATTCAAATTCAAATTATTTATTTGCTTTAAACAGGGTAATACATAATGTGTGTATAACAATTTAGGAGAACAAGCCCATTTAGCTATAAAAACAGCATGCAAATATTAACAAACGTTAATGAAGAAAAGCATAATTATATTAGTACATCACCACAATATTTATAATTGGTATTCTGTGTATGGTTACTTCTGATAAATGTTTCTACTGTTATGATTTAAAAACTCTTGAACCGAATAAAACGCATTTTCTATCAGCCATTTTTTCAACCCTTGATTAAATTTATATAACGGCAATGTTTGAAACATTCTGTAATTTTGTTACAATTTTTTAACTTTAAAACCATTGATCTATTTTAAAACTATTTTTCGGTAGCCGGCTTGTTCTAGGTATTAAGTCCAATACTAATCTATTTGCATTTCTGATGTTATTTCTCTTTGTAACGTCTTTTGCTTGTTTAAATGTGTTTGGATGTTGCTTTACAAATTTACAAACCTCTAGGATGTACAAACTCGGTAAAGTGAGTATTTTTTACTTTTTAAAGTATGGACTGCATGATACATCCGGGACAATGTCGCATATGGATCGTATGCATCTTTTTGTGCAATAAAGGCCTTTTCTATATCCCTACCGTTTCCCCAGAGTAACAACCCATATTTATGGATTCGACGTACGCATAGTAGGCTGTGCATGCCGTATTTTGGTCAGAAATTTTTGACAGTTTGTACAGGGCAAATGAAAACCCATTTAATTTATTTGTAACCTTTTCTATTTGATCTTTCCAGTTTAGTTTTTTGTTAATTATTATACCTAGAAATGTACTATTATTAGCCATCGATCGATTTTGTCTGTTGTAATTTATATGTATGTCCTTATTTTAAATTATTGAAACTAATTATATGGGTCTTAGATAAATTTACTTGTGAGTTATTATTATTCATCCACTGTATTATTAATGTCAAGGTATTGTTTATGTCAGTTTCGTGTTGTTTGATTGTATTATTTTTGTTTGTAGTCACAACGACAGATACATCGTCCGCAAATAGTATAGTGTTGTGATGAATAGCATCTGGTAAATCATTGATATATACTAAGAAGAGAAACGGGCCCAATACACTGCCTTGGGGGAAGCCGAATTCATTCATAGCAAGTAAGTAAGTTTTGAGCCAATTTAAAGCTGGTCCCCTTATACCATAGTACTCGAGCTTCATAATGAGCTGTTTATGTGACACAAAGTCAAATGCCTTTGACATATCGAGAAATATTACTGTTGCATACTTTTTCTCATTTACACTTTGAAGTATATCGTTCACTAGAGAAAAAGCTGCATCACTAGTAGATTTATTTTTCTGAAAAGCATTTTGATTTTTACAATGGTGTCATTGATGTTACAAAAGGAAGACAGCTAATCGTGCATGACCTTTTCAAAAATTTTCGAAAATATCGGTATTATTGTAATACGCCGATAACTGCTGATGGTCTTTTTGTCTCTTTTCTTATACAGAGGTTTTAGCACAGACTTTTTGCGTTTGTCGGGAGAGGTACCCGTTTCTAGTGAGAGGTTTACCAGAAATGTAAGTACCGGAGTAAACTCTTTACTGCACATTTTTACCATTTTTGGACATATACTGTCGTAACCCTCAGATGTCGTGTTCTAAGGGATAAAATTAGTTTTATTATATATGACTCATCTATGGGGGATAAAATATAGAGTTTTCCTGTTTATTTTTTATACTTGTGTCACGAGTGTTATTTTTCATATGTTAATTGTTGATGTAAAATATTCATTGAAATTATAAGCAATTTTTAAGGGCTCTGTGATTATGTCATTGTTTTCAACTATTTCACTAATATAATTTCCACTACTTGTGGGACAAATTTCACTCTTCTTTTTTCACTTTTACGCATAAACCTCTAAATGGATTATGATGCAGTTTGCAGTAATATTGTATTATGTTAATATGTAATGGCTTTGTAGAATACCCAGTCATATAGGCTAGCTATAATAATTATCTATGCTGATCTACACGTGGACGACGCCATGCATAAAAGCTATTTAATTAATAAAAGAAATTGACATAATTATTAGCTCGTTATCCAAGATACAAATTACGTGACTCAGTTATGTTTCATAATTAATTATTATGTTTTTACAGCCCAAGGTCAAAATAAAGCCAGTCAATATTTTTCAACTGGTCTTTATCATATAATAGAAAGTAAAAGCATATTTAGTAATTATTCTATACAGTCATAGATAGGGCATTCGGAAAAGAAATCGCAGAGTTAGATGAATTGCAGTAAATATTTTAAATACAAAGATCTATTAATATGTAAATATGTTTAAATGTAAGTAGGTAAATAAAAATTACAATAAGAAACTTTAAGAAAATAAAATAAATCTACAGCGAAATTAGCCTTGAAATCACGTATAAGCTGAACTTGAATTAATGTAAACTTTTATTACAACTCTGACTACTTCACTCAATAAGGTTGACTAGTTATGACAGTTTGGTAAAGCCTTAAGCAACGAACGTAGATCATACATCATGTTCATACAACTTCGCAATGAAAGAAAAACATAGTATAATATAAAATTCACCGATAAATAGAAACTAAGTCCTCACAATAACAAGGAACATATTCACCTCGGTTAACTTGCACAAAGAACGTGAATTGAAAGTAGCCAAGAAACAAAAATAAAACATAAAGTTTTATCCAAATATCCGGTGCTTCAAAAAAATTAGTACACCGAGTGAATAAGTTTCTACAAATGAAAAGGCCAAAGAAGATTTTCGTTGTACAATTTTACTCATTTCCTTTTCAGAAGGAATTTTACGACTGCTGTCACTCACTGTCGATTTATAAGGACATAATTAAGTACGAGGGTATTCTTCGGACACAAAAGACACAATAATGCAGGTGCGACCGTGACTCCCTTATCATTGTTTCCAAAGAGCAACGGTAACTGGCGACGGCTATAAAGAGGTCCCTAAATCGTAAGCTCTATTTATTTAGAACAAATCTTTTGTAAGCGCAAAATTTTGCCAACAAGAATTCTGTATTATGTTACTAAGACCCATTGTCCTGATCGGTACGAAGATTAATTTAGTAAGCTCGGTAAATTCAAGCATAAAAGAATTTACAGTATGTGGAAGCGGCAAATTTGATCAAGTGCGCTCGCAGTACTTTGAATAAGAATGTATTCTGTTTGTCTGGGAGTGAGGCTTTAGATCAAATACAAAACGTTTCGATCAATAACGCTTAAGTTTATTTTTGCAAAGTTATGTTTTCGTAAAAAGCATTGAAGTAACTTCGGACGTATTTTGTTATCTTGCAAATTTTCTGAATTACAAGGCTCCGATATTATTATATTTTATTTTATGCATGTGTTTTCAGAGTTCCTTTGCTTATATCATTTCGATTTTTATCTTTTCATAAAGGCAGCTCAAAGCGAAAATGGCATGAGATGGCAAATAATTACATTCGTCGTTTTTTCTACAAAAATTATATTGCGCACTATAAACTGACTTCATTTAAGTCATAGCGTAACACAACAAAATATTTTTTATTTATTATAATAATATGATTGATTTCAAAGTTCATCTCGAAAAATTTCTTTATTTTTTACTACTAGTATTGTAACTTGCCAATTTCAATACGAAAGGAGACCTCAAGGTAGAAATTACACATTTCATCTACGTCACTTTTCTAAAGGTCTTATTACATTAAATTTTCATCTTACCCATAAACCATGAAAATACAAAACTGTCGCCTATTAAAAATCAACATAAAGAAGAAATAGCTTCGCCCTTTAGCTACCGACAGTCTGGAAGTATATTCGAATGAATGTTATCCTACCTTTACCGACAAGCTGTGTACTTAAAATGTATGAAGGGAGACACAATAAGCGATCGCTAGGTTGATGGTTAAGAGTAATGCAAGTCCTGGATTGGACCTTTAAGCACGTCTAATTTTCCATATTACGTCTCATTTATCACAGTTACTGCGCCGAACGCTTACTTTGACGGAATCGGATTAAGGCTCAACCCTAAGGAACGAAATTATTAAATTCACGGTGGTCTCCTCTACATTGCTTCTACTCTGTTGCAAAAGAAGCAGTTACACAGTTCAAGACTGCACTGTTGGTGGAGTGGTTTAAGCCGCCGCCTTGTCGCCTTGTCGCCTCACCGCTTGACAGTGCGCGAAGTGTTGTGGGTTCGATTCCCACACGAGACAACACTTTGTCTAATTCATAAATTGTTGTTTCGAGTCTGGGTGTTCATTGTGCCTGTTAGTTGTATGTTTGTAAAGTCCCCTGCGACACAGGATCTAATCCTAGTGCGGGAGTTGTCTTTAAAAATACAAGAAAAACAAGAATCAAGTTGTATTTTAATAGCAGCCATTATCACACATTATCCATCATAATAATACTGTATACTAATTGTTGGTACCAATTTAAAAAAATAAAGCCATGGAATAGCGTCATATCTCATCATCCGTCGTAGAATATCGCGTCACTCCTCGCTAAGCTTATAGTCGTGGCTGAGCTGTTTTCACTCGCCGGCACCGACGTAGGCAGTCTCAGAACTCTTAGACGGCCATAAAACTATTGTCACCACGCCTCGTGAACTGATCGTAATTTCCCTTTAATTAGTATAAGCTCTTTGTTAAGTATTCTTCGAGGCTTTTACACCCATTTCAAGTTGCCTATTAAAGTAAATACCTTTTCGACAGAGCTTTGATTGCATGATTAATAGAATACGTTGTCATTTTTTAATGTTCGTGAATCTCATTGTGATGATGTGATAATACAAGAGTAAATTTTTCTTTGACTGCACGGTTGGCGTAGTGGTTTAAGCGGCCGCCTCGTCGCTTGACACTGCGCCGCCACTGTGTTGTGGGTTCGATTCCCACACAAGACAACACTTTGTGTAATCCATAAATTATTGCTTCGAACCTGGGTGTTAATTATCCTCGATAGATGTCTGTTTACTTTGTAAAGTCCCCCGTGACACAGGATTTAGTCCTAATGCGTGAAGTGTCTTTAAAAAAAGAAAAAAAAATGGTTTTATTTCTACGAATATTATAGTGCCTACTATTTCTATGATTTATTTTCTCGTTTTAAGAGATAACCCTGGGTATCTTGGTTTCACGGTGACTTTTTAATGCGTTAAATTTGTCCTGCGTAGGTGTCATTCTCACACAGGACAAATTTAATGCTTCTGCACACAACGAAGTATAAGACAGATTAAACTAATGCTTCATCCGCGAAATATGGTAATGAACTTTAGAATTGAAATATTATTTAAATGTTTGTTTTTATCTCATATTGCAACATAAGACAGGTAATATTAAGAATACAAGGTCGCAATTAAAAGCAAATCAAATAATTGTGCTCCACTTTGGGGTCGAAATTCATGAGTGTAATATTATGTATTATTATGTAAACCTAAGTACATTTTCTATATAAATCTAGAATTCAGCTGCTGTGGCGGCCACTGAGTTGCAAAAGTAACATAAATGCTTATTTAAAACTGAAGTATAGCTCCCAGCTCATTTCAAACTATTGCCTAACTTTTTATGCCGAGAGCATATCTGTAAAGAATGGGCTGTACATAAGAAGAGCCAAATTTAACCATCACAAGTATGGAACATCCATCCGTATTGACTTTATTATTGATATTTATTTTTAAAATGGTGGACAGAGTTAAATTTTAACTTTCTTTTTCACTCTAGACAGGCCTTATTGTCAAATAAATTCAAAATCGAATCGAAATTTCTTTAAACTTAACTATCAAATATTTAAACTGGAAGTTATCGGAGGATGGTAAAACTGGTCTTGAACTCGAAACAAAAAACTATGGATCACATACATACATACATACATATCGTCACGCCTTTTATCCCCGAAGGGGTAGGCAGAGGTGTATTTCTACACCCACTTTTCGCCAGATATACTTTAGTCCCACGTAATAAGGGGCGAGCCTATTGCCGTACCGGGCACATTTCCAGACTCCGTGCTGCTACTGAGAATTTCGTGACAGAAAAACCCAATAACACTGCCCGACCCAGGAATCGAACCCGGGACCTCCCAATCCCACGCACACATTTATGCCGCGAGACCAACGAGGCAGTCGTCTAGGGTTTGATGTCGAGTTTTCCGTCTCTACTCAAAGATGGTATTTGCATCGTGTTATCCCTTAGTCGCCTCTTACGACACCCACGGGAAGATAGGGGGTGGTGACACTTGTATTCTATGCCGTCAACCACACGGCTAATGTATATCAATATACACTATGGATCACACAAAGTGTTATTCCGCGTCGGAACCGAATCCACAAGACTCGTCGCACTATTAAATAGAAAGCTAGCCACATGAACTATTAATAAAGTATGCCCGCAGAGCGCAGCTACGCCCGCACATTTGTTTAAATCAAATTGTTTTTGCCTGAAAAAATTTAAACTCGCTCGATTTCCCGAAATTTCATTCCAAGGTCCTCAGAAACCAATTTTAAATTTTTTAATTTTGTGCCCTGAAGTTTTCGCTGAGCGTTGTCTGTCAGTTAGTAACGCAAGAATTTAAAACATACAAGTATACCTCGTGCAATCGTTAATTCCGATATCAATGGCACTTTTAGTGGCTCTATATCTGTATAAAGGTTCTATCAATCTTATACGTCAGATGCACGTCTCGACGGTTTTCAAACAATTATGCTTACTTAAGTACATGTTCATTCATTCAGAGGGAACTCGGAATTCAGCGCTTCATATGATAAACTTACTTACGCCTTTCTTGGCTAACCTTTGCATATTGATATACACGTCTGTATTTTGATATGCCGTTAAGGGTGTAACAGATACTTTGACAGTTAGGTTAGGTTAAATATTCTCATTTGCATTATTGAGTTTGTGTTTTTGAGGAACATATATACCTGCAAATGAGACGCTTCAGAAAGCATATTATGTTGCGTTTTTGAGAAATATTATAATGCTACGCGTTTCCTATCATTGATCATCGTTTTAGCTTCAAGACATTTCATATGCCCTTGATGCCGCTAACTGGTCAAACGAAACTTGGTGTAGTAATATTTTTTCTATAGAACGAGTGCTGTCTAACCTTCGCAACCCATGGGGATAGCGATAAGCCATGGCTAAGAGTTATACCATTGTTAGTATAAATGCGCATGCCATTACTATAGAGCGTTCTTAATGCATCAACTATGGAGTGAATGTACAAATACTGTACAACGGCTTTTCTATAGCAATCAATCGTTAAATGTGCTCTTATTTTGTAGGTTGGATGTCTTTTTAATAAAAATAAGTGATAGAAATATTCTCTTATACACAGAGTTTTTTTTTTAGAAGGCTGCACAAACCTTTTACGTATACCAAGGGACTGACAAAGTAGCGATAGCTGCATAAAGAGATCAACAGCCTGCCTCGCCAAGGTTAAAACTCACGGTTCACAGAACTGATTTTTCTAGCGATGACTGAAAATCCTTAGTTGTCACTTGCTTCGTGCCTCAGGCAGTTTTACACGATACAGTAATTTTCTTTTGTAACTTAATTTAATGTAAGTACTCTAGTGAAATATAGTTTCAGATACGCATGTTTTGTAAACAGATACTATATGTTACAATCAAGACAACAATCGTTAGTCAAATGACATTCAAAGTTACAGACAACATGATCATGTTAATAAATAAAATGTAACTTTTCATTAACATGCAACGCGAAAGTCTACTTTCAACTGTTTGAAGTTTTTCTACATTTTCTGTTGACGCAAAACATCAACTAGCTTATCACGAAATCCAAAAAATATAACCATACATAAAACGTTGTCTACAGAGCTGTAATGCTTGGGGATTATTTAAGAACGCTTGTGTGATTTTTGGTATGTGTTTACACGGCCTTTTGTGTTGTTTAATGTGTTAAGTAATAATAAATATGTTATTTTGGGAATTTTCTCGTAGCACCTTGTTTATTGGGAAGAAGATTAATTTTGGAAGCTACTGTTTTGGTAAATTAGTCTGCAGTATAGAAATATTAAGATAAATACTTTTGAATATTTATGTAGGGTATATTATGAGGATGTTCAGTCGTTACCCATCGCTCCTGATGATGTCTCGTGCAGAGGCGAAACAAGTGTCGAAGAATAGTCGGCGCATACAGCGGGATACTGCAAGTCAGGTATCTTCCTGGAACCCATACCGTTCCTATATATCCCTTATCCTTTTAGAGGAGTTCCGTATTGTCAACCTTTTTCTATTGCAATAGTTGGCGTGGTTAATCCAAGGGTGTGTGGTAGGTTCCTCTTTTCTTCCATTAGGTTTGTAATTAGGTCATCCTTGAGGCATGATAGTTGGTAACTGCCTGATAATTATCAATTTAAAAATCACATAATTTAAAAAAGTCAGTGGTGCGCACCGTGGGTTTGACCCCAATATCCTCTATGTAGCAGTCTGTAGGTTTTTCTACGGTGCTATCGCTGACCCTTTATTTTATACTAGAGAATGCCCGCAGAAGCAACTCTCTCTCATTATTTTTAACTTTAACCGTATCTTCCCGATCTCGTAAGAATTTCGTCAAATCCGTTCTTAGAGCATCCATACGGTCTCTAAGGAAAGTACATGCCAAATTTCAGCTTCTTGCGCCCAATCGTTTTGCTGGCTATACGTTGTCTATCAGTCAGTCAGTAACGCAAGAATTTTGTACAGCAGATTTAGTGCAAAGATAAATATTCAAACTTGTGACTAGCGGTGAGTCAACATAGAATAAAAGACTCTAAAACACAATAAACTTGTTCAGACCAAGAGTAACTCAATATTCCTTTTCTCCACCTAAAATTCAAACCTTTACCATTTGGCGAAAGAAACGTTCTAAGTAATAAGTTAGAAATATCTCTTACAAGAATAAAATAAATAATCATTAATACATAAAATTAAGAAATATCAACACTGCTATCCGCCAAATTGCCCGACATTATTTACTAATATTATTAGTGCTTACGTTCTCTGGGCCTAGTGGCTATGAAAGTAAATGACGTCATCACAGTATTCGGAGTATTACATTCATTCGTACTATTGTACTGTCTTAAAGCCGGTGTTAACTTATCGATACATAGTTTCCTATACTTGCCAGATGCACTAAGTTATTCTTACAAGGAACCTATAACAATATTCAGATAATTAATAACATTGGAATTTATTTTCTTGCAAGGCGTACTAAGGTAGTGACTAAAATTAATCCGATGTAGTTTTTTAACACACTCACATTAGTAGCCGTAAAAAAAAGATATTCAACCATTTGTTTACTGAATGGAGAGTCTTTTATATAAGACACTTGTTAAAAATATATTACGAATATAATGGCAAAAATATCCCGACATTAAGTAAAAGATTACCATACCATATTATCAAAAATTTGCACGACTTTAGTCTTAACTCTTTTTTTAACTTGCAAAAGATAACAATTCTTTTTTCATAATTTTGATGTTGCCATGTTTTTGATTTATTAGCTTACTTATTCCAAGGTCAAATGGCACAGAATGCTATTTCCAATATGCCCAATATTGCGTATATTTTGAAAGATGCGCGAAATTTTTTACGAATAAATAACAATGGGCTTTAATGTATTTATAAAGCTACCTCTATTTTTGATGACAGAAAAATCATATTGGACAATATTGTAGCTCGGATACTTCATGAAAATGTCCTTTAACAATTTGGTGTTATAAAAACATGAAAACACGTATCGAAACTACAGTTCCATAATTTAATTCCATATGTTATTGCTAGTGGGACCATGCTATTCATTCTAACAACTCTATAAATAATAATCCACTTTCCTAGTATTTTACTTTTGGCTCCAGGTAAGTTTGGTTTAATATTATTATAGAAAAAATATAAACAACTTGCACTCGGGCATTCTGTGAGTACTGGCCATAGCACTGTCGACGGTTCTCCGTTTGGATTTTATAGTCTTGACATTGTCACTTAAACATATCCTTCTATTGTATAAAGATCAACAATAAATATGTGTTTTAGTTGTGTGTGGAGTTTCTTATATCATTGCCTGCTAGTCTGCTAGACCCAACACATTCTTTATATTTCTTCTATTTGTATAATTGGTTCCTTCCTCGATTATTACTTTTTATAGAAACACGACCGTATTAGTCATAAATTCTGAACCATGGCAACCGCGTAAATTGCGCACACCGCGACGACTATAATATTGCGTAAGCTTAACTTATTTCAGGAAACAGACACTTCACTAAGCTCAACTTTGAGTTGAACCACATTTTATAAGGTGGAGCTCCCGCGCTGCTAAAGATGTCAATTGCGCCACAAAAGAGCAGCGACATAGTGATGTACACAATATCCCGAGTTGATACACACGTAAATCGCCGTGTGTCGCAACACCATATAATTAGGTGTCAATTTAAAGATTGGGTACATTGTGTTCTTCTAAGTGCGTAACTTAAACCAGTATTTGTTGATTACATACAACATTATGTCATAGAAATTAAAAAAACAATTATTTACTCATTGACGTATCTACGGGTTGAGTTTTTATAGGAGTTTAACGTGTGCAGTGCAAATACCGCTGAATTGGTGGAACGCGCAGCCACACTGTAAGGCACCCATTGCTAGGTATGTAATAATTATTCTCGGTGTCTCCGGTTTACATGTAGACCTTCACCCACCACATTTAGGGCTCTTAAAAAAGGTCGCTTTGGCACTCTAACATAGTAGTAGGAACATTTGAGCCTCGCAAAATGCTACCGCGTCGAGAGTCCGAAAAATTGGTACCCAGGTTTCTTTCAAGGAAATATGACTGTTTAAAACTTTACTTAAAATAATATTGTTTTAAAAGACGCCTTTGGTAATAAACAGTAAGACAGAATAAGTAAATAAAGATAAAGAAGAAAGAAAATAGATTTTAAATAAAATATACCTAGGTAATAATTTTTGGCAGTATATTATTTACATGTACTGAATATTGCACTGACCGCTGAGCACATTCTTATACAGTATGTAGAATCCACCTATCAAATATGACGAATCAAGCAATATTCTCCATGATTGCCTGTCACGTACCGATTTACGAGAAGCACTCTCCTATCAATTTACAAGTCAGTAACATGAAAGCGCTCTCAACTGTGCTGTTTTAGTGGTTGAAAACAATGGGCCGAGGTCAGTGACCTGATGCGACCGGCTCAGTCAGGTGACCATATTACACGGTAGGTTATTGTCTGACTAAATTTGATTTGTAATAATCTTTATAGTTATATAAAAGCGAAAGGTCACTCATCACGAAATTTAGTAAAGCACTGGACATGTAAAGATGAAATTTGGAAGGCAAATAGTTTATACATACTAAGTGTGCTCCAAGAACGGATTTTCAAAAAATCCGTTCTGTAATCAAATTTGTACGAAAATAAAGATATGCCTAATGTCGGAGGCCTTAGGGCGGTCTGACAACTCGGAAACTAAAGCTGGAAATACACTCAGACGAAAATAAAAAGAAGACTAACACAAAATACACCCAGACTCGAAAAACGACTTGCAGATCACAGCAAGCGTAGTCTGTTGTGAGGAAGGAATCCAGGAAACTGGACGCAGTTCCAAGTGGCGAATCGCTGAAATCACTACGTTATACGCGGCATCACATCAAGCTAGCACTACCAATGGACTGCCATGCAGAAGGTATCGGGTTCGAATCCACGGCCCGCACCTCTGACTTTTCGAAGTTATGTGCGTATTGAATTGATAATTGTCGCTGGTCGCGTGCCTCAAAGAGCATGTTAAGCCGTCTGTCCCGTCTATCATGAAGATCTTTGACAGTCGTTATAGGGCGTAAGTACCTCTAAAATAAACTGACACTAGTCTATACCATGGAATATCGCTATCGCTTCGGGTTGGGGAGGTCAGACAGGCAGTCGCTCCATGAAAAGCCAATATTCAGCCAAATCCGGTTAGACTAGAAAACGGAGCTCGGGTTGTAACTGGGATAACGTTAGGAGGATGATGAGGGGGTTTCAGAGGAGATACATCGACCTAGCTTGGATTCATCTTTAGAAAACACGAGTTATCAAATTAAAAACTGAGCTAAGCTTGGTCATCCAGGTGCTTAGATATCAATTAAAATAATGTTGTGCATATTATGTGCGAACCGAACTATTTATTTCTAGAGGGTTGCTTGCCAACGTATTATAAAATAAACAACTGCCTCAGTTTTCACGACAAAATAAAGCAAATAAACCATATTTACTTTAAAATAAAAACCAACCAACGTGTTTACAAAGGAAATATCTAGGTAACAGAAAGTAAATTTTACCACGAGAAATATTTAAAAAGTAGAACACAATATTAAAGTACTAAACAAAATAATAACCCTCGCCGGCAGATGACATTGTATTTATTTTACAACACCTTTCTGCACTGCAAGAACTAGCTTGTGGGTGGCAGGTGCGAAAAAAAGCTTTCTGTTTCACTACAAGCGAAAATCATAATAAATGTGAAAGATTGTGAGGATGAATAGATGTTTATATATTCTTTAACTCAAAAACTATCGAACGGCTTTTGATGAAACTTTGCTGAACTGTAGATTATATTATAACATCCTACACTGTCGAAGCCAGTTCCAAATAAAAGATGTTATGCAGTGGACTGTATATATATATTTATAGTAGTACTGGTTAGATACAATTGTGAAATTGCCCGACAATAATCAGCGCAAGCGATAGATTTGAACATGTGTTTCGTTGGGCTTCTGATCGCTGACAGATGACGGCGCGCGCCCCCCGTGCGCAGGCGCCGTAGTGTTGTGACGCGATTGTAGTGATGTGAAGGTTGTTACTATTAGTAACGTGTCTATTCTGCCGGGCCGCAAACGAGTGTGTTGCATGCTCTTCTGATAGTGCTGTGCTGGTCTTCATGTCAACCACTTCCGTGACTCCGTCAGGCCCAAGTTGGAGCTGTGTTGCTCGTCCCAGGACGCAACGGGGCAGGTGGACGCGCATCATGCAGCTGTCCCAATGACTCATGCCATCTGGTCTGGATCTGTGAAATTAGCTTCTTGTATATGTGTTCATGCTTTGCAGTCGGTCAGTGGTGGCTTAGAATACAGATAATGATTGACCAATTAAGAAGTAAAATGGAGTGGGGCAGAGAGTGAATCAGACGGGCTGGAAGAGAGGCGACTAAGACCTTGAAAGTGAGAAGGACTGTGAAGAAATGCCTCATGTGTGCGGTGTGCTAAGCCTTCGACCTGCCAAAGGTGCCGCCGCCCACTGACTGTGTCTCACCATAACCCACTATAGTGTTGATAATATGGGGGAATGAAGTGGATGTGATACCTTGTTCTGCTGCACTGCCGCTGATTAAGCTCTGATTACCTGCTAGTAACCTGTTGTCTAGAAAATTTTGTAAACATTTGACACCACTACAAGTGGAGCCATTGCCTGTATGTGCATGTGTCTGTGAACTGTGAAGTTTGAAACTGAATGGTCTGGAAATGAATATATGAATAGTCTGAAAGTGTGAATGTATGTCGGGTTCTTCGGCAGCTGATGAATCCATTTAGTGACGCTAAATAAGATTCTTTCGTCAAGGCGGTAACTGATCCAGATGTACATAAAAAACTGCAAGGCATTCATAAATGTATATGCATGACTGAATTAATTCACTACTATGCCCCCTATGGTTACTGATCATGACTCTATGGGACTAGTAGCAACTGTGAAGAAGCATGAAAAAGGTTCTGTGAAATATGAAGAAAATGTGTTTGTCCATGTGATGATTTCAAACTATTTTTTTTATTGTAATCGCTAATAGCAGATTAGCAAGCCTGCCGCCCACGCGAATGAGAGCACCAGCCTGATAATAAAATAAATGTTAAAAAATTAGTCTGATTTTGATTGATAATGTTTTGTTAAAAAAATATTTAATTGCTGTTTTGAATTTAATTGTCTGAAAATAGTTCTGTTGTTAATGAAGTTGTTTGCAGCTGAATTATAAATATGTTTTAATTTTACAATTGTGTATGAACTGCAATATGTATGCAGTTATGCATGTTAATTTGTGAAGTTACAATTATAGTAAATTAATGAATTGTCTGTGTGTAAGACTGATTGTTATTTCTGAGATTCTGAAGTATTTCTGAAAGCTTTGAATAATTGTCTGATTGATTGTGTGTTATTCTGATTAGTATTTATGTGATTCTGAAGGGTCTGAATTGTTGTCTGATCTGAACTGTTTTTCTATGTTAAGCAAAAATAATTCTTTGTCTGTTTGTCTGTCGACTTAAACACTGGTGATCCTTTAAGTGGTGCGGTTCATATAACCAATTCCTAAAACTTGATTAGTGTTTTAGGAATTCTGAAATGCTGATTATGAAAGTTCTGATTTGAATCGTTTTTCTATGTAAAGAAAAACAATTCTTTAACTGTTTGTCTGACCGACTTAAACAATGGTGATTGTTTAAGTGGTGTGGTTCATATAACCAATTCCTAAAATTTGATTAGTGTTTAAGGAATTCTGAAATTGTGATTATGAAAGTTCTGATTTGAATTGTTTTTCTATGTGAAGAACACCAATTCTTTGTCTGACCGGCTTAAACAATCTGGTGATTGCTAAACGGTGTGGTGTATAACCATTTCCTAATACTTGATTAGTGATAATGGAACTTCTGAATTGTCTGTAAATGTATGAGTTGTCTAAGTGTACCTATGTGAAACTGATAAGTGTATTTGTCTTTGTGCTTGTGTTTGTGGTTCTGAGGTGGTTCTTGAAGATCTGAATTGTAAATGTATGAATTTTTGGGTGTGTGTGGAACTGAGATCTGAATTGTAAGTTGTATGAATGTTTTGATTGTGTGTATGACTGAATGGTTTTGTGTTTGTGCTTGTGTTTTTGGTTCAGAGGCGGTTCCCCCGATCCCACGCGCACATTTATGCCGCGAGACCAACGAGGCAGTCGTCTAGGGTTTGATGTCGAGTTTTCCGTCTCTACACAAAGATGGTATTTGCATCGTGTTATCCCTTAGTCGCCTCTTACGACACCCACGGGAAGACAGGGGTTGGTGATACTTGTATTCTATGCCGTCAACCACACGGTTGTTAATGTATGAATTATCTGAGTGTGTGTTTAACTGAATGATTTTGTGTTTGTGCTTGTGGTTCTGAGGCGGTTCTTGGAGTTTTGAGTAATTGTAAGTTAATGAATTGTGTAGTTGTGTGTGAAAGCGATGATTATTTTTGTGTTTGTGTTTGTGCGGTCAGAACAATTGCTGATATGCCCAGGTGATGTTTGCAGCTGCTGCTATCATCATCCCTGAGAAAGCCTGGGCCAGAGAACCACAAAGTTGGATGTTTGTGTGATGATGGTGTGGACACCCCTAGATATGATATCTGGGGGTTTCTGTTTAGTGAGTTGCCATGTTTGTTTGTGTGTATGTGTTTTATGGTCTGATTTGAATTGTTTTCCTTTGTTCAGAAAACAATTCTTTTTCTGTTTGTCTGACCGGCTTAAACACTCCGATGATTGTTTAAGCGGTGTGGTTAATGTACTTATTTCCTCACATGATTAACTCCCTGAATCTGTGTGTGTTGAAGAATGTGTTCTGATTGTTTTGAGTCAGTTTTTTTTTTATTAGAAAGGGACCTATCAAAATGACTTCACGCTGCCTGATGGTAAGCTGACAGTGAAGTCCTATTGGGAAGGCCATCATTCCCAATTGCTGGTTAGGCAATGTGACATGACGGCCCTCACTTTGACGGCCTTGAGAGATGCTTTTTCACGCCCCGCTTAAAGGACCCAGGATCAAGGGAGGAAGGAAACACGTGAGCTGGCAGTGAGTTCCACATCTTTATGGTACGGCAAAGATAAGATGTACCGAACCTTTTCGTACGTGACGGTATCTGCTCAACTGTGTAAGCGTGGCACTTTAACCCGGCACGTGTTGTTCGGGACAGGAAAGGAGAGGGTGGGATGACTTGAAAGAGTTCTTCTGAACACTCACCGTGATACAAACGGTAAAAGACAGCCATTGAGGCTACGTCCCTGCATAATTGCAGAAATTCAAGGGTCTTAGTAGCCTCAAAGTCACCTATGATACGGACATCTAGCAGGGCAGCTCAAGGGCATCTAGCAGGTACTGAGCGGAGCCGTTCCAGAGATGAGAGCAGTATTTCACGCAGGAGCGAAACTGAGTCTTGTATAATAGACACAGCTGCTCCGGCGTGAAAAACCTCCTCACTCTGTTCAGGACTCCGTGTTTTCGAGATGCCGATTTAATGATGAGATTGTCCTGATTGGTCAGCGTATCTGAGATGCAGCATGTTATCAACCAGCCTAATATTGTTTCATTTAGAACTGGTTGCTGTTTCCCTAATTCCAATCTTCCAGTACCCATGACTTGCCAGAATATGTCTGCGCAGAATAAGTCAATAGGGGCTGGAATGTCAAAGTCTGGGTCTGCCAGTTGTATGCAACTAGGTAATTTAATGTAATCTGTGTTTATGAATGTCTGTGGTACTGCATTTGAAATCTGATTAATTACAAAACACAATGTGTTTGTGCTGTAATTGTTGTGTGCTGATTTTATGTGAATGTTAGTGTTTTTTGTTATGTGTGTGGACTGATTGTTAATACTAGTGACTGTGGTGTCCATAGTATTTATGAGTAAACCTAGTTTTGAGTACAAGTGCCTAGTAATGTAACTTGTTGTGCTGCCATTGTCTAGGAGTGCTCGTACTGTGTGTGGTTTACCTTTTTTATCTCGTATTATAGACTTGTGCAATTGACAGTAATGTTGTTTTATTCTGTGTATAACTGGTGAATGTAACTGATGATGAATTTTGTGTGTCTGAGTGTAATAGTGTATTATGTTTTTTTATTACAGTGCTTACATGTCCCTCCTCGGCAAGATTTGTTATCATGACCAGGATGTAAACAGTTGGAACAGATATTTAATTTCTGAACCTCTGTGATTCTCCATTGTATGGGCATCTGTCTAAACTTTTCACAGGAAAATACATATTAGATGATGCTGTTTACAAAATGGACTTGTGGGTACTTTAGATGTGTATGTGTGGGTAACTTTTGTAACTGATTTTGTGTTTTGTCCCACTTGTGTATCTGATTTGCTGTTGTTTATAGTATTTGATTGTTCTAAAACTTCTAATACATCAGCGCGATCTCTTAAATTTTTTTTCAGACACTCAAGTGTGTGAGTGTGTTTTTGTGTTCTTCCCAATATCTTAATGCGTTTGGGTCGAATTTACTAGACATTAAATGTATGATTAATGTATCCCAGTATTCTGTTTTTTCACCTAAAGTGGCTAATGCGCTGAGGTTTTTCTGAACTGTGTCGAGTAATTGTCTCAAACACACCGAGGATTCGTTCTGAATGTGAAATATGTTAAATAATGCACGAATGTGATTCCCTATCAAGTGTCGTTTGTTGTCATATCTTTCACACAACAATTTCCACGCCCCCTCAAAGTTGTCACCTGTCAATTCTTATGATTTTATAACTAATGATGCACTGCCCGACAGTGAGGAACGCAAGTAGTGAAACTTTTGAATGTTATCTAATGTTCTGTGTGTAATGAGTGATTGAAATGTGTATCTGTATTCAAGCCAATCATGATGATCACTCGAGAAGTGTGGCAAGTCAATTGTGGGTAGTTTAATAAATGATTTGGTCCCACCTGAGTAATCATTGTCTAATTCTGGATCAGTTACCGGCCTGTCATTCAACTGAATCAGCTGGGAAGCCTGTGCCACTAGCAGATGGTATTCATTTTCAAACTGCTCACTTTCTGGGTCTGGCTCATCGGTGAACTCTGAAATATCAGCGTTTAATTCAATTAGTGTCTGAATTTTCTGAAATTCTTTGCGTATCGACTTGAAGTCTGACAGTCTGTTTTTTAATTCTATGGCTTGAGTATCTGTTAATGACTGCTTGGGCAAAAAGAAGTTAATAAATATTTTAAACAATGCGAGTTTCCTTTTGACAATGGCACGTTGTTTAATTAATTCTGTATTATCAGGGTTATTACCTTTACTGGCCATTGCTGTGAATAAAGTTCACACAATGTTGTAAAAGAAATGAAAATCTGAGCAGACAAATGATGTCACAAATTTTTTGCAAAGAATTTTGCAATAAATAAATTATAGCGTGCAGTGCAGCAAGCGGCAGATAAGCGGCTATTATAAAATTTAATAAATTCAAAAGTTTGTGAAAACGGATGGATTTGATTTTGATTTGTTACTCTCTCATGCAAAAAGTACTAAACGCATTTTGATGAAACGTTTTTCTAATATAGCATCTTTCTTTCTATTTGTTTCTTCATTACTGAAAGACGTGTCTCCAAAGAGTTTTATCCTCAAGGTCTTTGAAGAGAATCTTCTACGTGTTCCTGTCTTCAGTTTGCTTTAAGGCGGCGTTGATAAATAGCCCCGTTTGACTTGGTCCGACCATTGAATTGGAAAGCGCCTGTGTCTAGTTTAGTATAAACTTTATAATAACCTCATCTGTGGCTAGGATGACTAAAACTCTAAATGAATGTAGTTGTATAATTGATGTTCATCTTGACAGTTTAGGCAAACTATACAGGAGTTTCAGTAACTCCCTTAGATAATTTATATTAATTTAGTTTTAATTTAATTTGTTGATTTAATTTTTTATTATTATAATTAATCTAATGTGACATTGAAATCTTAATGAATTCTAATATACTATATAATAGTCAAGTATAAAAAAATAGAATATTCTCTTTTTCTTAATTTGGTTAATTTTATAATTACAATTGAAGTTTTGTTTTCATTAAGTATTTTACTAATTTCTCTGGTTATTCCATTTTTATTAATTAATTATTATTTATTAATTAATTAATGTAATTTGACTATCAAAATAGCATTAATAATATGATTAAGTGAGCCGTATTTTTATGCATGAGGAGTTAACCTGTAATTGATTGTTGCACTGAATTATGTAGCCCTAGTTAGTAAGTGTCTATAATGTATTAGTGTTTACAATTGTTGGTTAACCAAATAAATAATAAAATACAATCTTGCGACAAAACGCGATATATACCTAGGCGAAGCTACTGGCAGAAGCTCTTTCTTCATAACTGTATGCAGATACTTTGTAAGTAATCACACCCCGTAATAATGCAACAGCAGCCATGTGTGAAAATGGATGGACAATACATACATACATACATAGACTCACGCCTGTTTCCCGGAGGGGTAGGCAGAGACTACGGAACGCCATTAGCAACGATCCTGACATACCTCACTTGCTTCACTCACTCCCATCAAGTTTCTCATGCATGCTCTTCTGTTAAGGGTACTTCTGACTTGTCCTTTTTTCAGGATGTCTCCAATCTGGTCAGAGAACGTCCGCCTAGGTCTTCCCCTTTGTCCTGTTTCATTCACACTTGCCTTATATATCTTCTTTGTCAGTCTATCGTCATCCATCCTCCCCATGTGCCCAAACCATCTTAACATGCCTTTCTCAATGCTTGTCACAACATCTTCTTTTACTCCACACCACTCTCGTATCACACAATTCTTTACTCTGTCGGATGGACAAATCCATTTATATTTGACATAGAACACTTTCTTCATTCATTTCTTATGATTGTCGACGGCAGAGACAAGTAGTCTTTTGTTTCAGTTTCCTTTTGTTCATCAACATGTAAACCTGTAAGGGGTAAGTAGTTTCATGAGGCTCATTTGAAAAGTGAGTACTAAAGTCGTGTACTTGATTGCACTGGGACATTGTAAATAATTTTATGTGTAAGTAATTGAATAATAATATGATTTTAATTGCGTCATGGCCAGCGACGGGTAACATTTACGAGAATAGTGTCTGTTTTGAAAAAGCCTGCAAGTAAGTATATAATGTGTGTAAATGAATGTTATTGCCCAAGTGGCGCAATGTTTGAAGCGGTTGCACTGCTGTTTTTCATTGTGTCGAGTGTTCGATTCTCACATGGGTCAACACTTTTACCATACTCGAATCAATCCTGTTTCGAGGTTGGGTCATCCTTGTGTTCGTGAAGTCGCCTGTGTCGCAAGAGCGGAAGACGTATTTAGAAAAAATATACATACCTTTGACGATTACATTTTGAATTAAAATATACGAAAAAGCTCATAACTCATGTTTCTCTCATTAAATTCTTTGCGGGAGCCGAGTCAACCCAACTTTATTTCTGCTGCTTATTTAAAATAGAAATAACTTTTTATATTGCCGCAAATTAAATTGCGGAAAAAAAATAAGACAGATTAGGACTGGCAAATTGGTTGCAGAGGGCAATGAAAGCGTGATTGTATTCATCCAGTTGTTCTAAGCAAGACAAGAGTCGAACATATATTACTGAGATTCACAGCGATGAAATTAAACAAACCAGTTACCTGGTATCTTCACTGATGTCGTGGAGTAGACCTATAAAATTACACTCACAAATTTGGCCAAAATGGTGATGAAATCTTTAAAGCTACCAGACTCCAAGGCGTTGGCGTCTTCAGGACACGCTGCACGAGGTGCGAGTTTACACAATTTTTGCAAATGTTCAATATTTCACAAATTTATTACAACCCTTACCGGTGGTAGTCAAAAGCGGCAGTTACAAGTATTTACACAACAATTCGCGAAGCCGGTCTAACCATGTGCTTTCAAAAGGCGATATTTTACGAGACGACAAAACGTGTTAACTTTTCAAGACAAAAAGTGATGTGTCATCTTACAGTGTGACCAGAGTCAAACAATTACAATAGACAAAAAATTATGCCAACTAATATTCTCGACTTATCAATCGTATTATAGACAATATTTCTATTTCAAACAGTGGGCTATTGTAAAAGTTTCCTTTCATTATATATATTTATTATTATGCTTTTGATGTTGAACGATAAGTATTGCTGTAATGTTTTCCTTCCTCAAAATTAATGTTATTTGATACATTTAGCACGTTATATAAGTGTTTATACAACACACACGTGTGTGAGATAAATGTCCTAGTACCTACACTACAGATAATATATGGAATTACATGATTTAGATGCATAACTTCCATTGAAAAACACGGATGATTCAGATATATAATATGATTTATTATATTCGGCAAATTCTGGTACCTATGAATTTAGGGAAAGTAACAATACCGAAAAAGTAAAATATGCTTGAAATAATAGAAGCACTACTGAGAGTCCACTTAGTATTCGTTAATAGACACAGCTAATAACTACTTATATCAATAGGTATCTTATCAAAGAAGGTAATTCCATTCAGGCATATTCAAGGCGTCTAAAAATAAATATGGTCTAGGGATCTTTACATCTTTTTTTCTAGTTCTTTTAAAGTAACAATGGTGAAATAATATAATTAAACATGAAATAAAAGAAACACTGTGGAATGTCTATTCGTTGGTAGACGCCGACTACTTATCCCAATAGGCATTTGGTAGAATCAGGTATTTCTATTTAGGAATTTTCTAGGCGTCTGGATATAAATATGGTTAAGATCTTTACATCTTTTTTCTAGTTCCTTTAGGGCTAAAGTAACAATTCGATTTTTACAAAAATAAATACCAAGAGTGTAAAGTACTACAAACTCATGTTATAAGCAAACGCGATATATAAAAATGTATGGTCATTTCCGTCAATCTCTCCAATTGTTATAAATTATAATTATCTTTGACTCTCTAAATCTCAATTAACTTTCAAATGCCGATGAAAATACGTTTGATATCCAACACTGGCATATTGTAAATTAAATTCGATTATCAAATATAAAAGGCAACCATTTGGCTGCACTTTTGTTGATAGAGGTTTGATTTTCAAAAAAGATTAAACACAGAATGGAAATGAGATCTGGTGGCGGCGGTAATTGAACTCAGTTGTTGAAAATTTAACGTAAATTGTTATTGAACAATTTAGTTGAGTCACTTTATAATATTGATTTAAGGCTGATGTAAAATTGGTTTTGGGAATAGAGTGCTTACCTTTTTACTTCTATTCTATATTCTATTATAGTACTGTTGTCAGCACTACGATCAAGCTATGTACCTACTAAGTAACTTAAGTCCAATATATTTTTTTTAACTCTGGTAGTAGTGGGTAGTGCAGCCTTGCTGGTTTCGTCATAAATAGGTTGGCTCGACAGGGGAAGCACTATCCTCTCACAGAATATCATCTTGAAGTAACCAGTGTCTAAACTGTTGCGTACCTATCGTTCTGTTACGCGGGACCGGAAAAATGTATTTCAAAAAAAATATATTTAAATTGGCTAAAACAATTTATTGGAACACGGTACACACACATAATATTAGAAATTGTATAAACTGGATTTAGTACAAATAGAACAAAGAACTGGTACAAAATTTTAGCTTATGAGCCTGGCACGCTAAGGAAATAGTAGGACTGTTCGCGGTAGATGATGGATGCAGACTGAGGTTGAAAGGGACGAATGGATAAGGAAGGCAAAAGTGCTGACACGGAGATTTAGGCATTGGCAGGGATTAATGCTGAGCAGTATGGATTGGGCAATTATGTAAGCATTTTAGGGTTCAAGAGGCGTTTGTAACAGCCCCCCAATTAAGAGTAAACTTCAGCAGAGCCCTGACTGAGCTGGCTCAGTCGTTGCCCATCGCTCCTGAGGATGCCTCGTGCAGAGGCGAAACACGTGTTGAAGAATAGTTGGTGCATACAGCGGTATACTGCAAGTCAGGTATCTTCCTGGAATCCATACCATTCCTATATCCCTTATCCTTTTAGAGGAGTTCGGTATTGTCAATCTTTTTCTATTGCAATAGTTGGGGTGGTCAATCCGAGGGTGCGTGGTGGGTTCCTCTTTCCTTCCATTAGGTTACAATGGAGTTCCGCCAAGTAACGCCTGATTCAATCAACTATTAAGAATATAGTATAAATTATCTATATGTGGGATCAGGTAAGATATGTCTACGGGTATAACTACGCTAAGGTAACTATCAACTAAATTTAACGATCCTAAGGGGTCGAAATATATTCCTGAACTGTTTGTCAGGGGTTCGATGAATTCTTGACCCGTTGAAGGGTTGTTGTAAGAATAATGATAATTATAGTGAACTTATCTTCAGTACTAGATCTAGAAGCGAGTTTCACCTCATCATAGTGATGAGTGACGTGCCTACGGTTTATTAAAATAGTTTGTGTATTTCTGCCGTTTATTTTCACGATTTTGTAAGGGCCTTTCCATACTGGCGATAGGGCTTTGCGCAGTCTTACAGGATTTTTTAGGTAAACGTTGTTTGAAATAGAAATATTATTTATGATAAGTCAAATCGATTATATCGGTTTAGTAACGTTTGTTTAGTCTATTGTAAATTTTAACTATGGTCACACTATGAACTGTCACTCATTCACTTTGGTTCATTATCGTTTCCCGCGGTCAGCGAAAAAAAAAACCTCTCCCTGTTCGCTCTGGCAGATTCCGTTTTGTGAGCGCGTTTTTGATCTTGTATTTGGTTGTAAAACTAAAAATCCTAGTGAATTGCCGCTAATTGATCTGCTGGCATCGGTTTATTTGTGATAAAAGATAGGTTATAACTAGTGATCGGATAATCGGATGCATATTTACCTAATGTTGAGTTGTTGGCTATTATGGAATGCACTTTTGAATCGAAAAATCCCGGGATTACGGAATTGACAAATTTCGTTATTTTTACTATAGAATCAAATTATGTGTGGGTATATTTACATGTTTTAAGGTATTGGCTAATATGGACTACACCTTTATATCGAAAAATCCCGGGATTTCGGAATCGACACATTTCGTTTTTTTTTACTATAGAATCAAATCGGGTGTGGGTATATTTACTTATTGTAAGGTGTTGGCTAATATGGAATACACTTTTATATCGAAAAAGGCCCGGGATTTCGGAATCGACAAATTTAGTGTTTTCATTATAGAATCAAATCGGGTGTAGGTATATTTACTTATTTTAACTTTTGTACCAAAAAAAGCTCTAAAATAATAAAATCCTCTTAATTTTCTTCAATTTTCAAAACATTTCTCTCAAACGAATAATAAATAAGAATTACAAAGCAAAACCATTCAATCTCTTAATAATTATTAACTTACAAGTTTATAACAGCATCACCAACGAACTCCCGCGCTCAACTGAGTCTGACTGACAGTATCGTATTAAACGACTAAGTTGAAAGTTTAGGATACATATTATATAATTAAGGTATTTTTTTAATTAATACCCACTGCCTACTATTCCTCTTACACTCAACATACTCATAAATTGATGGAGAGCTTAAAATTAACTTCAAGTAAATATACATTAATAACTATGTATTCCCGGAGACCAGTTTTTTTTTAATAAAAACCACATGTTAAAGACGTCGTTTCTTCACCATGTTACAGAGTAGTTTCACATTCCCGAATTTTCTAGAATCCCGGGATTTATATTTAAAAAAATATGTTTTAAGAAGCCGCTACCATAATATCCTAGCCAAAAATGAACTTAAGGTGAATATGCATCCGATTATCCGATCACTAATTATAACATATTGAACATTGTAAAACCTGTGTGAATCCGTACACGTGTTTGGTGCCCGACGACTTCGTTGAAGAAAACCCTGATCATTGGACTGGTAACTACAACGATTTGCTTGTTATTTTGGCCAAAATTATGAGTTTAATCTTATAGGTCCACTCCGGAACATCAGTGAAGATTTGGTAAGTAAATTTGCATGTAATTTGAATTCATCGCTGTGCAATCACAGTAATAGTGTTTTAACCTTTGCCCTGGGCTAAGACTGGATGAATGAATCTCTTCCACTGTCTTCTGCAAACTACCCAATTTTATCCCAGACTCTAAACATAATTTTTAGTAGCAAAGCGTGGTTGAAATCTAGCCGTTGATTGTATCTAAACTCAGATTGGTATTGTATGAGCTATACATCTTGTTTGTTAACAGTGTTGTAGTGTTCTCATGTCAGTTTTGTCTAAAATACATAATATTTAGTTGTATAAGTAGACCTACATAATTTGAAACACATGTCATACATAACCTCAAATGAGTAATTGTAGTTTGACTTGCATTGTTGAAATCTAACTTGAATCTGTTGTTATTAGTATTAATAAGTCAGTTTGATTGGATACATAACAGTTATATGTATCAATTAATTTAGTAAATTTAGTTAATTGCATATATTGGGTTTGAAACATTATAACATTCAAACTTGACCTTGCATCTTGAGCGGTCACATTGATAAACCTTTGTTTGTTATAATATACTGATAATAATGTTAGGTAACACATACTTCTACTATTGTATATCTCAAATAACACAACCAGTCTGTCTGTTGCAAGGAATTACTTAATTAATTTGAAGTTTCAACTTATTAACATGCTGTAAGTTAACTTTTGGTTTTTGTGTTAATATATTGAAACTAATTTTGTTGAACAGTAAATACCTGTCACTTGCTTGTACCAGTAATAAACAGGCTAATACTTTGTTGGTTTCAAAGAATGAACAAATATTAAGTTTTGATTGATAGCATTGTTTAGCGCTTGTCCGAGCTCTTTTGTAAACTTAATATGTCAGCTATCAAGGACTTGCGTGCGGCTGCTGGTGCCATTGCAGCAAATTTGCGCTGTTTTGCCTCAGCCAGTGCCTTGGTGAACGGCCTGATCGCCAGCAGGCCTTACTAAAAAGATATGAGCGGATCGATGATCGCCTGGCAAGTGTGGAACAGCAATTTCGTACTTTCAGCGCTTGCTGTCTCGAAGTGTCAGTTAATGACTTCACCGCTGACCAGCGAAATAGAGTCAGCGAAGATTATGCCCAGGTCTTAGACCTGTATGATGCTGTCTCCAACTGTGCAAGACAGTTAATTGCCGAGAGGGACGGGCAACCCGGCTTGAAGCAGGAGTTTCCTAGGACAGCACCGGGACCGGGACTGGTGAGTAGGCTTCCCACTTTAGACCTCCCGCATTTTGATGGCTGCCTAGGAAGCTACCTGCGCTTCGTTAATTTATTTGACAGCCTGGTTGATGACAGGGCTGACCTTCGGCTGGCACAAAAATTGGCATATTTGATGTTGGTTCTGGATGGGGAGGCCAATGGCCTCATCCAGCATCTGCCCGTGTCTGACGAGGCGTACCAGACGGCTCGGGACTTAATTACCCGTAGGTACCACAACAAGCGTGGCCTCGCAGACACGCACATCGAGCAGATTTTGAGTTTGCCTACGCTCACGTGGGTCTTTGGGTTGCGCACCCAACTTTTGAACCCGCTTTTGGTGGCAATCAACGCACTTAAGTGCTTTGACCTGCCCGTGGACCAATGGTCCTACCTATAGGTGCACATCGTGCTCAAAAAGCTGCCTGCCGACCTAAGGTCGCGTTTTGAACAGCGCTTTGGTGGGGATGGCGCGACCCATCTGCCCCCTTTGCTGACTTCGAGAGGTTTCTCGAGGATGAGTGCCGGGTCCTAGATAACTCCGGTTGTGACACGCCGGCTAAGTCACAGCCGCCCAAAGTCAAGGAGCAGGGTCACGTTCACACCCGAGCCAATGTTGACCAGCGCCCTCCTCGCTTTGCAGTCACGCAGAGCCCAGCGGAGTGCTCTTACTGCAAGGCCACGGGGCACAGAACGGCCAGTTTTAGGACATTCTTGGACCTGCATGTCGCCTCTCGTAGGCGCATCGCGAATACCCGCCGCCTTTGCTTCTCTTGCTTGGGGTCCCACTACCAGCGAGACTGCCCAAATTCTCGCCCCTGTCCTCACTGTGGAGGACAGCATTTAGACATTCTCTGCATGAATGCCAGAGAGGTAGGCCGCTTGTCCAATCAGCCGACGCCGCGCACGGGCGGGTGTTTTGAAGGTGGCAGCCGAGGCTCACCGGCGCGTAGCCGAGAGTCGCCGCGCTCAATTGATCGCCGCTCACCCCGCTTGGAGAACCGTAGCGTGCGCACGCCTCCTCTCTGTCGCGCACCTGAATGTGCGACTGTTCAACTTCACCAGCATAATGACTGCTGCCCCAGGTATTCCCCTCCTTTGGCGGAGCGTCCCCGCCTTGACTCGCGCCCACCTCGTTTTGGGCGGGTGCGTCATTATAACCCCCCCACAGATGGCGCGCGGATCGAGTCACCGCGCTTTTGAGGACTTCAAGCCGCACCCTTGTTTTTACTTGCCTGGTCCTAGCCAACGGTCGCCGCTCAGGCAACAATAAATCATTGACTCCTGCCCTATAACGCCAACCACCCCCATTGAGACCGTTATCCTACCAACGGTTGCTGTTAGGGTCTAGGGACCCACGGGGACCTCTGTTGTTGTCCGTGCTATATTGGACACAGGTTCACAAGGTTGCATTGTTTCCACTTATTTGGTAGGGCAGGTTAAATTAAATATGGGATCTTTTCCCAATTGTGTACGGAGAATAGGTGACGTAGCATCTAATGTTGAAGGGCAAGTTAAGATTTTGTTTGCCCCTGTTGAATCTTCACACCCGAGGATTAAAACCTCGGCTATTGTGCTGAAGAATATCTTGGGTATGCGTCCACAGAAACAGCTTCCTGCTGTTGTGGTGAATTTGACATCGGGATTGAAACTGGCAGACCCCAAATTTGACACACCAGGACAAATCGACTTGTTGATTGGCTCTGATGTCCTCGGTGGAATTTTGATTGGTGGGAAACGGGTCTTGGTGCAAAATGGTTTGACTGCCATCCCGACCATATTTGGATTTGCTTTGATGGGACCTGTACCTAGGGACCCTCCTCCACCTGAACTTGATAATTTGTTGGCTGTAGGCTCCGCTCTCTCTGATGCAGTTCAGAGGCTTTGAGAAGTAGAGGAGCCCCTCAAGCTGCCCGTTTGAATCCAGAACATGAGGAGTGCGAGCTGTTCTTCCAGAACAACACTGGTCAACTCCGTTCTGGTCGGCTTATTACGAAGCTACCCTTCCTGTCTGTTCGGCCTCCGGTTGGTGAGTCACGACCTTTAGCCGAAAAAGATTGTCGGCTATGGAACGTCGCATGGGTCGTGATCCGGAGCTCAGGCAGAAGTATATTTATTTATTTTATTTATTTATTTATTAGGTTATTTACACCATCGACACAAAACTATACTATTACAATATAAGTATCAGATTTAGGTCTTGTACAAAATGAGATGCCTTTACAGGTGTACACAGCATTTAAAATGACATAAAGCATTTAGAATTTTAAAACTATACAAACTAATAATATAAATTATAAAAACCTTTGCAAAATTAAAATGTATGCATATCAAAAAGCAAGAAAATGTGTTATGAACACAACACTTGGATACACTCTGTTTTAAATTTCTTAAGGTCTGCCATGTGGAAAACGTCAATATTGATATTCCTAGAAGTGATATTATTGTACGAGCTCATTAGTCTGTTCAAAGGGGCGTGTTTACCCAAATTGGTTCTACTACGAGATGGATTGAAAATTCTTTCTATAAGTCGTCTAGGTTTACCGTGGGGTACGTTCAGATTTAAGCAACTGAGACCTTCAGGGGAAATTATTCTACCATGTATTATTTTATGAAGTATTATTAAGTCATTGGTCTGCCTCCTTATTTCTAAAGACTTCATATTGAAATGATTGAGCCTTGTATAATAATCAGCACGATATGGACAGTGACGATCTTTGAACGTTAGATATCGAGTAAAATTGCGTTGAAGACGCTCTAATCTTGCAGTATGAACATTACATTGGGGATTCCAAACCGGCGTATCATATTCCAGTATACTGTGAACAAAAGCGCTATACGGGTTAATCAATACGGCTGTATTTTTAAAATCTCTACACGTGCGTTTAATGAAGCCGAGCATTTGCCAAGATTTTTGAATAATGCTGTCGATATGGTTGACAAAGCTTAGTTTGCGGTCAAGATGTCCCCAAGATCCCTAACCAATGTAGACTGTTCCAATTGATCATTATTAACACAATATGAAGACGGAACTATGTTTCTCTTCTTGGTAAAAGTGATATGAACGCACTTTTTAGGATTTAGGGTCATTTTATTCCTACAGCACCAGTTAAAAATGGCATCCAGATTCGCCTGCAGAAGGTTAACGTCGCTGGGAGAGTTAATGTCTTTATAAACTTTCAAGTCATCCGCGAACATTGAACACTTGCTGTATGCGATATGATCTGAAATGTCATTGATAAAGGCAAGAAAAAGGACTGGCCCAAGGTGGGATCCTTGTGGAACACCTGAAGAACGAATAATGTCAAAAGAGGTGAAGCCATTAGCAGTAACTCTTTGCACTCTGTCCGTCAAGTAAGAACCCAGCCAGGATAACAAACAGCCATGAATCCCATAGAATTTTAGTTTCGATAAAAGTATGTTATGGTTGACTTTATCGAACGCGCTAGTGAAATCAGTGTATATGCTATCTATTTGAGTTTTTTTATCCACACTAGTAGCAAGATCGGTCACATAATTAAGGAGATTACTAAGAGTGGATTTTCGTCTTCGAAAGCCGTGCTGCAAGTTAGACAAAACAACCTCCAAATGACAGGTTAGAATTGGACAAACTATTTTCTCAAAAAGTTTCGGTATAATGCTTAAAATGGATATAGGTCGATAGTTCTTTATATTACATTTATCACCTTTTTTGTAGATAGGTACCACGTTTGCAATTTTCCAATCTTTGGGAAAGAAACCAGAAATTAGTGACTTTTCGAAAATAATTTCAAGAGGCAGTGTCAATTGCTTATAAATATATGATTTTTGATAAATAAAAGAGGTATTCCATCCGGACCCGCACCCTTCCTGACATCAATGGGCTTTAAATTTTTTTCAACTGCTTGTTCGGTAATTTCTATGTTATTTAATGAAAGTTGTAGAAGTAAGTCTCCTTTGTCAGTAATAAAAGTGACGTTTTCTTTAAAATAAACGGAAGAAAAGTGTGTGGCGAACATTCATTCCATCTCCATCGTGTGCTTTATCATCGTTCAAAAACATTTCCCCGGGTACCTCCTCCACGCTGTTGTTTAACGAAAGTCCAAAACCTCTTAGGATCTTAATTAATTGCTTGTTCAGTGTTTGAAATGTAATCGGAATAGCAAGAGGCTATCAAGGAAGTAACTCGTTTACTACATAGTTTTAATTCAATCTTGTCTCGGGGATTTTTATAGATTTTGAACTTTTTATGAATCTTATCTCTTTCCGCTATTAATTTAATTAAGTTGCGAGTGAACCATAATGGATATTTTAGATTACGGTGTTTAGTTTTGGGGACAGTGGAAGCGATGATAGACTCGAGAATGTCATAAAATTTTTGAAGAGCAACATTAACGTCGTTTACAGGCATTAATTCTAAAACCCAAACAATTTGCTTCAGCTTTGCCACTATGAGGGAATAATCTGCTTTTCTAAAATTATATCTAGCAATTTGTTTGTTTGCACCAAGAGAACGAGTGATATTGATATTGATGTCTAATGCTGGATGGTGAGCATCGAGTTTACTTAATGGATTCTGACACTGTCCCACAGATACTCCCTCAAAATTGCACAGCATTAAATCTTATATCCTATTGTTGTGATTTCTGATATCATTATACTGGAATAAGTTATTCAACGACATAACATCTATCAATTGGTATCCTAAATTACAGGCATAATTAAAAGGCAACAGTCTAGGTGGAGCTGATGAATCATATTTCCAGTCAATAAATCCCAAACTGAAGTCACTCAGAATTATACTATTATCAGGGTACGATTGCATGACTCTATTACAGTTTTCTAAGATATAATCTAATGACGATACCGTTACCGGAGAAGGTAAATAGAGTGCGCCAAATAGAATTTCTCTCATAACTTTATCGTTCAACTGGTATTTCACTGTGACCCACAAGTCTTCACTGAGGCTCTCGAAATGTTCAATTCTTCTTGAGATTAGACTCTTGGATACCGCTATAACTACGCCACCGCCAATTTTATTCGAAAATCTGCTAGAACTTCTATCCCTCCTGTATACATGGTATTTTTCTCCAAACAGTTCATTGTCGTAAACTCCATTGTCTAGCCAATTTTCAGTCCCAACAATAACGTCGTAGTCTGAAGTTCTGATTGCCAGATTAACTTCTTTGGTCTTAGACTTAAGCCCTCTAAAATTTTGGTAGTAAATGTTGAATTTAAAAACCAGCTTTACAGACTATTACGAATACGTGGTTATTTACTTTTTATAGAGCACTAAGCGAATCATAACATTTGATCTGTTTAGCGGGCGAATTGTCATCTTTTCTGAAAAATATGCGGCCGTTGCGTATCCATGTGTATTTGTATCCCTTCTCACGAGCAAGATGCCTAGTACGCGCATGCAGAGCTTTGTAAAAAGGAGCGAGATGTTCAGACACATACACTGGTGATTTGTGCCCGCCGTAGCCTAGATGGGAAGAATTCAATTTGTTTGTAGAATTGGGTTTGTTAAAATTTGTGACTGCAGCCAGGATATTGTCTCTAGTTTTAGTTGTTGGTAGCTTGACAATAACAGCCCGTGGTTTCTTGTCAGCTTATTCATCTTCCTGACACGCGTGCAAGAAACTATGTCCATATCTTTTATAGGCATCGAAATAGTCGAACAGAGTTGCTTGACCACAGTAATTAAATTTTCCGATTTACTCTCTGGAGATATTGAGTTCATGAGAGAATATGAGCAATTGGGACACATGTCTGTGTCAAATTTGGATTGGCGTTCGGTGGAGCATTACTTTCTCCCGCATCATGCGGTATTGTAGCCATCGACTGGCAAGCTGCGCACAGTGTTTAATGGTTCTGCGCAGACTTCTACAGGCGTATCCTTGAACCAATGCTTGCATTCTAGTCCCAAGTTGGTCAAGGACCTTTGTGACGTCATCACCAGCTTCGGACGACATCAGGTTATCTTTGTGGCTGATATAAAAATGATGTTTAGGCAGTCGATTATCCACCCTGATGACCGTCGCTTCCAGCTGATCCTTTGGAGAGAGACTCCTCGCGATCCCATGGTCGTCTACGAGCTCAATACTAATACGTACGGGTTAAGGTCAAGCCCCTACTTGGCAATACGTTCTCTTTGGGAACTCGCAGACCGTGAAGGCTTGCGTTTCCCACGAGCCTCCGCCATCTTGAAAGACGATATTTACGTCGATAACATTTGCTCGGGCGCCTCCACAGCGGACGAGACGATCCTCCTGCGGGACGAATTGATAGTTATTTTGGCCTCCGTTGGTTATGAGTCGCGTAAATGGATCTCCAACTCACCAGCGAGGTAGTAGAGCCTTGCTGATTTCAGCATGAATGGGCCGGCTCGACCGGGGAAGTACTATCCTCTCACAGAAAATCGACATAAAGTAACAGTACCCAAACTGTTGCGTTTCGTTCGGTGAGTGAGATTGCCGGAGGCCCTATCCCCTATCCCTTCTCCCTGATCCCACTCCTCATCCTATCCCTTTTCCCAACCCCAAGGGGCGGCAACGCACTTGTGACTCCTGTGGTGTTGCTTGCGTCCATGGGCGGCGGTAATTGCTTACCATCAGACAATCCGTCTGCTCGTTTGCCGACTATTACCATAAAAAAAAACCAGCGCCTTTGGAAGGCTTGCCAGAGGATCATCAGCAGGATCCACATTTGTTTGAGATTGTTGACAACCCTGCCATGATGGCTGTTCTTAGCATTCAGTACAGACCAGTCCAAGACATCTTTACGTATAACGTAGACTTGAAATTGCCTTGTTCTTGGACTAAACGTCTCGTGTTGTCTACTGTCGCCAGAACCTTTGATCTAAACGGTTGGATTTGTCCAGTTATATTTTGGCCAAAATGCTTCTGGCAGAAGCTTTGGACAGCAGGATTGACCTGGGACGAACCTCTCCGCGGTACTCTTGTTGAGGAATGGACCTTTTTTGTATCCTCACTTCCTGCTGTCAATGAGATCTCCTTGCCTCGTCCCATCCTTCCTCTCGGGAAGTACAAGGCAACCCTTCACGGGTTTTGTGATGCCTCGGAACGTGATCACGCGGCCGTGGTGTTCTTGCCTTGCGCACAGTCAGTGTCTCAGGTCAGGTGAGGGTTTCTCTGATCATGGCGAAGAGTAAGGTTGCACCCCTTCGGACATCTCTGACCATCCCAAAATTGGAGCTCTCGGGAGCAGCCCTACTTGTACGCTTATTGAACCTCGTGTCTAGTACTTTGGGTAAATGCATTTGTATTAATGTGACCTACGCTTAGACAGACAGCCAAATTGTTGTGTTGGTTGAAGGCTTCTGTCCACACCTTGGAGGTATATGTCGCTAATCGCGTTTCCCAAATACAAAAATCTGAAGTCAAGCTTGTTTGGAGACACGTGCCAGGTGAGCTCAATCCCGCTAATTGTGCCTCGCGCGGATCCTTGACGCCTAGTTTGATAGGTCATTCGCTGTGGTGGGGTCCGGAATGGTTGAGTTGACCAGAAATTGATTGGCCTCGAACGCCAGTTTTGAATACTTCCAATTTGCCGGGTCTACGAACACTCGCTCTTGAGAAAGTGGAATGCGCCTTCGACCCCGATTTCTTGTTGAATCGTTACAGCTCCCTTGACAAGTTGTTAGGTGTTACTGCTTGGGTAAAGCATTTTTTTAGCCCTGCTTCTGGCAGAGGGCCTACGAGATCCATGCTAAGGCGTTCAAAGGGTTTGGTAGAAGTGGTATTTATTAGCTTATGAGCTCTATTAATTTGTCTGAGGGCTTTATTGCTTTGACACAGTGTGCAGTTTTTTATATAGGTCTCGATATCTGAACGCATGTTTTTCCAATAGTATTTTTCTTTAATTCGATTAAACGCCATCTGACTAAACGGGAACCTGGGTCTTTACAATTGAAAAGCCATTTCAATGGCCTATAATCAGTGACAATAGTGAATTTATGACCATATAGATAGGGACGGAAAGTTTTGTTCCGAATACAATGGCTAAGCATTCTTTTTCGGTTGTGGAATAGTTAGTTTCGGCTTTATTTAATGTTCTTGAAGCTTAAGCTATAGGGCGATCCTTGCCTATATCCCCTTGATTTAGATTTAAAATAGCGGAGATAGCATAGTTGGACGCGTCACAGGTTGGTACAAAAGCGAACCTTTTGTCCTAACTGTAAAATCAGGGTAAATAAGGATAGGGGCGAAAACAAGTTTTTCTTTTAGTTCGTCAAACGCTTGTTGTTGCTCGTTTAACCAGGAAAAAAGGATGTCCTTTTTTAGTAAAGCAGTTAGGGGTTTGGCGATTTTGGAGAATTCAGCGATAAAACGACGATAGTAAGAGACTCGGCTTAGGAAATATTTGGTATCTTTTGGACATTTAGGAATAGGAAATTGTGTTACAGCCTTGATTTTATTTGGATTTGGGCTTATGCCTTTGTCACTAATAATTTGACCAATATAGCCGACCTCTTTGCGTAGAAATTAGCATTTGTCGGGCTGGAGTTTGAGATTATGTTTACGTAGTTTTTCGAAAACTTTAGATAGTTTTTCGCAGTGACTAGGGAGGTCGTGTGAATAGATAACGATATCATCGAGATATATGTAGCAGTGAATGCCTTGAAGGCCAGCTAGAGCTATGTTCATGAGACGTTGGAAAGTTGCAGGAGCATTTTTAAATCTGAACGGCATGCGTTTGTATTCGAAATGTCCTTGCGGAACGGTGAATGCAGTTTTAGGAGCGTCCCTTTTTGATATAGAAATTTGGCGAAAACCAGAACAGAGATCGAGAGTGGAAAAGTATTTGCATTGACCTAATTGGTCTAAGATTTCATAAATTTCTGGAATTGGGTAATTTTCTCCTATAGTAATATCGTTAAGCTTTCTGTAGTCTATAACGATGCGCCATTTTCTTTGGCCGGAAGAGTCAATTTTCTTAGGGACTACTCATATAGGGAATGACCATGGAGAAGTAGAAGGTTGGATAATATCTTGAGATAACATTTTGGAGATTTGGGTTTCGACTTCCTTTTTGTGGATTTCTGGGAATCTGTAGGATTTGACGTTGATGGGCTCAGAGGGATTAGTATTTATTTCATGTTCTAGTAAGTCAGTGGTAGTAAGTTTGTCGTCTGAATATTGGGAACATATGTCGAGGAGTCGAGAATTTTCTTCGTCGTTTAAGTGTTCTGTCCTAAGCATGTTTAAGACTTGGTCTTTGCGGGATGTAGAAGATTTGGTATTGAAGTGTTCGGAATTATAGATATAGGAGGAATTAGCATTGAAGGATTGGAGATTTATTTTAATATCGGAATTGATGTTGACTGTGTCTTCAGATGTATTTAATACTGATACTTTTACTCTGTTGTTGTCTTTTACAGCAACAATGGCATTAGCAATCAGGAGAGAGTCGGAGATATGTTGATCTAGAATGAGTCCAACACGATATTCGGGATTGGTTACTGCACATTCAGTTATTGTTTCGGCGCGAATTTTGTAGACTAGCTCAAAATAGTTTAGTCTAATCACTAAATGTCTGATTTGTAATGTACCAGAATTGTAATCAATAATACCATCTTAGTCGTTGAGAAGATCGGTGCCAATGATGCCATCGTAATTCAAGTCTATTTCTTCAATTACATGGAATTTGTAAGTAAGATCGGAATGAGAATCTGTGAATAATTTTAATTGGAAGTGACCTATAGTAGACATGGTTTCATCACTGGTATTAATACCTTTTAATTGAATGGTTTCATTTTCAGAGCTGGCATCACGTTCATTGAAGATCGTTTTACAAAACTGACATAGGAACCGGTGTCAACTAAGAACGAGAGTTCACGGTTATTAACTTGGGTTAGGATATTGACGTGGAGTAGGTATCGTTTACGCTAATTTCGTATATAGTAGGGGTTGGAATGGAATTAGCTGAATCAGGAGATACGGAAGGTGTAGTAGACGCAGTGGATTTGGAGGAGTTGGTAGTCACAACGGTTTAGCAGGTACAAAGGAGGATTCAGTAGACTTGGTAAATAAATGATAAGGTTTCGAGGATACGGTGGATGCAGTGGGAACAGTGGATCTGGTATGTATATAACGAGACGTAGAGGATGCAGCGGGGACAGAGGATACAGCGGAGACAGAGGATACAGCGGAGACAGAGGATACAGCGGTGACAGAGGATACAGCGGATGTACGAAGCACGGTGGATGCAGAGTATCTGGTAGGTATTTTATAGGATACAGAGGGAGTAGAGGATACAGTGGATGTAGAAGGTCTAGAAGATTTAGTAAGGCTATCTCGGGATACAGTGGATACAGAGGATGCAGTGGAATTGGTAAGTATTTTATGAGATGCACAGGATACAGAGGATGTAGAAGGCCTAGAAGATCTAGCAAGACTATCTCGGGATGAAGTGGATACAGAGGATGTAGTGGTTGAGTTTCGCGGTTCAACTCCAGATACGGCAGATGCGTAAAATTTAGTAAGAACAGCGGATGCAGGGGATACAGAGATAGAGCTTTCCTTTTGCGGCTGGTTACCCTGTGGTGTAGCTCTGGATGCAGAGGATTTAGTAGTGACAGAGCTTCCCTTTTGGGGCTGGTTACCCTGCGGTGTAGCTCTTGATACAGTGGATACAGAGGACTTAGTAGATACAGAGACTGAGCTTCCTTTTTGGGGCTGGTTACCCTGCGGTGTAGCTCAAGCTACAGTGGATTTAGAAAGGGTGTCATTATTAAAGGATTTAGATGGTTTAGAACGGTTTTGGGGTCTCACGAGACACCATCGTGAGCCCTCTATTCGTTTAAAGGAAGATCTTCCTCGTAAGTAGAGTCGTCTTGGGTGTACTGGATCCGATTTTGGAAGTTTGGACGTTGGGGAGGACGAGTCGTGTTCGGGTTAGAGCGTTGGGGGTAGGTGTTGTTATTCCTAGCCCTATTGTTGTTGTATTCGCGCTTCCGAAAGACGTCTATGGTACTCGTATGTCCTAATACCGACACGTAGGTAGCGTAGAGTTGGACGACTAACCAACGTTATGGACCATCGGTTTAGGACGGTTTTGAGAATAAGAAGGTTTTTGTGAGTATCGATTTTGGTAAGGATTACGTTTGGATAGTAGAATTTGTATTTTTCCTCGGATATAGCATAGTTAATAGCTTCGTTGAGCGTAGAAGGACTTTTCATGCGAACTAAATTGCCGATCTTGGGTATAAGACCCATTAGGAAAGAGTGCAAGGCTAGATCTTCCAAGCGGAGTCTTCCCTGACAGCTCTAGTTTTTTCTTATTTGAAAGAGTGATTTCTGTAAGAATTTGAGCGCGACACGTCCCGATTTTAATGGAGTATTGGCTAACTGACTCACCCGGTGATTGGTGAGTTTCTTGTAAATCACTGAGTAAATGAACCGAACTGTGATTGTAAGAAAGAGCTAAGTGATTCCCAATTGTCGAAGTCTTTTATCGAAGCGGCGGATTCAGCTTTGCCTTCAAGCCGGCAAAGGATGAAATTTAAAAGGATTGGTTTTTGAGTGTTGAAGCTAACCGACTTGCGTTTTCGCGGTTATTTATGAAGAAATTTAAATTATCGCGAGACCCATCGTAGGGTTTAATGAATTTGAATAATAGTGTATTAATGTCGATACGGTCAAAGAGAACGGTTTCTTCCTTCTTTGTCGTCATTTTTCACAGCTAAAAATAGCACAAAGAAACACAGAAATACACAAAGTCAATGGAAAGATATAGAACTTATAGTAAGAATTAGAACAAAGGGTTACTTAAATAGTATAGAGCTTGAATAAGATTTGGTATAGAGGTAGTAGTGTTACAATGTAAGTAACAATGGAGTTTGTTGTAGCTCGATGCGGCGACGGTCGGGTGGCCGGAACTGATAACGATGTAGTACTCAGAATACGGGATTGTTATCGCACTGTGTGGACTTTGTTCATTGAAATTAAATTACAGTTTACGGATTTTATCGCGTTATATTGGTTTCACTTGTTATTACATTTAAACCAAATGATCTAGAAACTACATTTTTATTACTAGCCAACGGTTCGAATTCTTTACAGGATTCATGTTCACGGCAGACTGAGGTGATATTTGTCTTTGTCTTGAATTTAAAAGTTATCTCATATTACCCGAACATTTTTCAACTATTGGTGTTACTATCTACGCAGAATGTGCTCACTGTGTCTTGATGTCTTCTGGTGACTTTGTCCTTCTTGGGTTTCATTAGCCTGATAACAGGGTCCCAAGCTGGAGGAACATTCCAACCATCTTCCCTATTGAAATTAGGATGTTTTTTAATTTTAATAGCTTCACGTATCATTCTTGGAATAAAGCGGTGTTCTTTTGCGAGTATCTGTGGTTTATCAAATCGCAGGTAATGGTTGGTTCCTTGTTCTACATGTTCACACACAGCAGACTTCGTCGAGCGTTTGTGTTTAATGTCAGCTATATGTTCCTTTAGTCGAATGCCTATGCTTCTCTTGGTTTGTCCAATGTATGAGAGCCCACACTCACAGTCTATCTTGTAAACCCCGGCCTCTTGTAAGAGTAACTGACTCTTGACAGATGGTAATAATTGGCTTATCTTCGTTGGCGGCTTGTAAAAGGTTTTGATTGAAGCTCGCTTCAAGATGTAGCCAATCTTGTCGGTCACGCCCTTGATGTATGGGAGGACAGCAGGTTGTCTCTCTACTGTGGCTGGCTTGTTCTTCGGGATCTGTGACGTTGGCGCGGTGGTCGGAGCTTGTTGTCTTGCAGAACTTGCTTGACATGTTGAAGCTCGGCGTCCAGGTGTTTCTTGTCACAGATCCCCCGGGCTCTCTGAAACAAAGACATTCCTACGGTAGCTAACTGTTTAGGATGGTGGTGAGATTCACCGTTTAAGTACCTATTTGTATGTGTCTTTTTCCTATACACAGTGTGGCTCAAAGAGTTGTTTTTGTTTCTGATAACAAGTACATCTAAGAAAGCTAAAGAATTGTTTGCCTCTAATTCGTATTATATATATTTTGTAAATTTTATGTGGTTATGAATAGAATTGAGATGGTCTAGGAATACATTAACACTATCTGTTGTTAAAATTGTAAAAGTGTCATCTACATACCGCTTGTAGAACCTCGGTGTGATGGTGGCAGTCTGCAGGGCTCGCGCCTCGAAGTCCTCCATGAAGATGTCAGCAACAACAGGTGATACTGGAGAGCCCATTGCCACACCGTCTACTTGTATGTAGTATTTCTCATCCCATAACAGATAGCCAGTTGTTAAGCAGTGTTTCAATACTTCTGCATATTCCTCAGGCATGTTGTTCTCTATTAACTTTCTTCTAGTTATTTCAATACAGTCACAAGTGCACTTTGTACACTTTATATTTTGGGCACTTTTGATTTTGAAATAGAATAATATAGCACTGCACTGGATTAAAATGTTTGCACTTACAGGATGCTGGCGACGATGACGCGGAGAATGACCATGGTCGCCTCGTGTAGACTTGGTATGTCCCTTTCTAGGAACCTGGAGATCGGTGGCCTGCCTGTGGGCCACTCGGGGACTGGAACTAGGGAACTCGGGCGTTGTTCACCGCGCAGTATACGGCTGATGGGTGGTTCGAGAGATAGCGCGATTCTCGAACGATGCAGAGACGAATGTGAGACGGCGAAGTATTACCGGAGCGAGATACGGAGACGGACCGGGGATTTCTGAGGAATCCCTTTACGCTGCCACTAAATGTTACGCTGGACCGGAAAAATGTATTTTTTAAAAAAGATATTAAAATTGGTTAAAACAATTTATTGGAACACGGTACACATACGTAATATTAGAAATTGTATAAACTGGATTTAGTAGAAATATAAAAAACTGTAATAAAAAACTGGTACAAAGATATAGAATATGAGCCTGGCACACTAAGGAAATAGTAGGACTGTTTGCGTTAGATGATGGATGCAGACTGAGGTTGAAAGGGACTGAATGGATAAAAAGCAAAAGTGCTGACACGGAGATTTAGGCATTGGCAGGGATTTATGCTGAGCAGTATGGATTGGGCAATTATGTAAGCATTTTAGGGTTCAAGAGGAGTAACAGTTCGGTGATTGAGATTGCCGTTGGTCCATCCTTTTTTTCGTCTTCCTCATCCACTCTGTTGTGTTTTTTTGCAAACAGTCATAATATGTATTAGCCAGAGTTACCTCTTCCCATCAAGTGGGCCTCCGCCTATTGCTAACAATAAAAAAACACAAGCCCTAATTCTTATTAGTATCTAGGTTACCACATACTGCTAGCTATTATGTTATAAGAAAAGTTTTAACTAAACTGTCAAATGTACCTCCCATGTTTTTTGTTGTGAAGTGAGAGTTCAGCTATTTTCACATACGCAGATAATGGTTAGTATTACATTAAAGTTATCAAGTTACTGGCTTTTGACAAATATGAACCAGCATTAATTTTTAACGTAAACGTAAACCAACCTTTCATCCAAAACCGAGGCAAATCAAATGCCAGTATGAAACATAAATAATTTTAGTATATTTGATTTCCGCTGCGATTGAAACAAATTTGTTTTGAACAGCCACTTTAATGTATATTACTATCATTAAAGCCGTGGTCTATGGGTGGCAGTAATCGCTTCTATACTTCACCTCTAAGCATTTCTTTTGTAAATTTATGAGCTGCTGAAACACTAACCTAGAAGTGGGTAGCTAATTTATAGAATAAAGCAGTAATTATATAGTAGAAAGACAATATTAAATTTATGTAGAACAACCACGCAGTACTCAACCGGGTAGAAATCCGTCTTTGTTCGGAGCGATGCGCCGAGCGGCGAACTATATCGTACACTTACTACCTTTTGTGGACTTCTCGTGAAGGATAAAACTGTCATTTTAGTACACGTGTAAATGGAGATCCAAACAGTACAGATAACAGCATCTCCACGTGTAACTTGGTATGTACACTGAACCAAATATACACGCTTTTGTTTTTATGTTTATGTTTTGGTTGGTCGAAGTACCATCATATATTATTAATGAATCAGATTAAAGTGTTGATCTATGAGAACAAATTATTCGAACGCTGTATATTGCCTACAACAAAGTTCAATGCTCCTCTCAAGATCAGTCAAGACCCGCATAACTATATATTGTCTCTTATCCTCAGTATGTACCTTGGTCACAAATTAAGCTGTTGGTCTAAGCTATTATGAAGATCTTTGATAGTTGTCTCAAATAACCTGACACTAGTCTTACCATAGAATCTCGCAAGCCCTCTAGAGATCAGATAGCAGTTACTGCGCAGATAAGAAAATATAACCACCAAAGTAGGCTAGTTAATCACTAATTACGTTTATTTGCAAGATTATAAAAAAGAGTCCATAGAGAGAGATGAAAAAAGGATAGGGAGGCCTTTGCCCCGAAGTGGGACACATTGGGCTGCAAATAATAATAGTTCCAAAATACCACCTTGCCTTTTTTGCACTATATGCTAATAAAGGACAGCAATAGACTAATTTTAATTTAGTGAGTGCAAAATGGTTTTCTGACTACTAATCTATAAATACTTACTTAAGTAGGTACAGCCTGCTAGCGTCCGACGACCTTAATGAATTAGGTTCTTAAGTATATTGTAAGTAGCGGCGATGAAAGGTAGTGCGCATACTTTTTAGTTTTTTTACATCTAATGATAAAAATGTAATAAAGGGACTGCATATTAAAAGAGACATCTTGAACTAAGTTTTATAGTGAGTTGAGGTGATATTCTACAAACCAAACAGAGAAGCCAAGTTACTTGCTTTTACAATGAGTTGTAAAAAATTATAGCATGATGTTATAACAATAAGTGCAAAAAATTGTTATAATTATGATCCCTGACATTTTATTATCCAGCTTCTGTTTAAAATATGAAAAATTAAATCGACGTTTTTAAAACGAATAGCCAAAAGCCTAATATTAGTTTAGATAAGTTTACATGTAAAGTACATACAAGTACATTTGATGGAAAAGGCGTATCTAAATCAATGAATTAACATTTTTACTATGATAAACAAAGACAGAACAGTTGTTTTAAAAAAAAGTATATCCAAAAGTTGTTATTTATCATCGAAAACTGCGTTTTTCTTATAATCCTTCATTTGATAGAAACAAAAAATAACAATCCAAATTATTATTTTCATTTTGTTCGAAAACCAGTTAAAACTCCAACCAAAATCATCAAAACAAGGCAATAGCTTTAAAGAGTACACACTATTAATAATGAGTTTGTTTAAAGTGCGCAAAACACAACTAGATAGTAATCAACATCTGTTTACTTAGCAACCAAATTGAATTTGTTGGAGTAAATAAATTAACTTCCACCGCCTACCTCGGAATGCGCAGGAAATAATGTTAAAAGGACATTTTAAAGTAACGTTGCCCAGTTAATTCCGTGACTTTGGTGTGAAATTGTGAAACAAAGAGTTTGGTTTTATGAAAGACGGCTGTTTCGTGATCTTAGAGTTTTGATTCATTTTAAAGCTTTAGTATGTCTTCGCGTACATTCTGGTCGCGCCATCTATGTTTTCCATTGCTAGTTAATTATGTTAACACCTAGCTAATAAATTCCTTTGCATACCAAAGTGTCAAAACGAGCGATCTTTTATCCCTTTCTATCCCATTCCCTCCCAAAGGCACGCCTCGCTCTAATTGGTCGCAGAATTCAATGACGCTGCGACGAAGTCGAAAATCAACCGTCCCGCTGACCGGCTGCGTCCTGTTGCAGCTCCGCGCCGCGACGAACACATGCAGCACCGCAATATTTTACCGCTATTTTATACTATAAACGAGAACTAAACCGCCCGCGGGTGTAGTGGAGTGATCTGTGCAGTTTCAGGACTCTCGAAAATGCCGGCGGCCGCCATTTTGTGAAACAGAAGACTGACTTACAAGGCAAGGCGTGCTCCCATACCTCCGCTTCCTATTCCTCCCATTCAGCTACTCTACTGGGCGATTAATCAGCCATCCTTTATACAGTCCACAATAATTAATATTTTTCCATATTACCAAATCGCCTAGTACATATTTCGGTGCAACGCCGAACCATTTTTTAGTCCGTACAAAGCCGGATTCATTTGCGTTTATACGTAACCTCTCGTTAGTAGTTCGTAGCTACCTACTAATCTGATATATCTACCCAATTATTATTACTAGAACTATCATACATAGTTGTCTTGTAAATTACATATTTCAAGCAACTTTTAATTCCACCGCCTTAAAGTTGTTGCCTACTTACGAATAACTACCGCATAAATACCTACTTAGGTAAAATAATAGGTACTTTAGGTATTCTTATTTTGATTCGGTCTCATTAGCTTATACCTACGTAATCATGGCGCAACAAAAGAAGCCATGCATGTCTGAAGAAAAAGAGCTGACAATCTTGGAAGCTAAACGTAATATTTTATTTGAGCGTATTCAAAACATTTACGAGCGCTCAAAAACTGCCGCTACTTCCGATATTAATAGGGAATCATTGCTTAGTTATTGTATGACAGTAGATAGTATTCGAACAGATTTTCATAAGTTGTTAGACGATTATAACGCAAGATTGCTCTCTATTAATCCTGATAAACAGCCGAATTATCAGGCGTACACCTCATTCGAAGATCTTTATTGTATCATCAAGCGCATACAATCACAATTGGTGGGTAGGTGTTCTGTGCAGCCCGTTTCTGCCTCACCGGCGGTTCGAGCGCCGAGATTAGCGCCAATTCAGCTTACGTCATTTGATGGAGATATACGAAATTGGCCGTTATTCTATGCGAGTTTAAAGTCTATAGTGCAAGATAATGGTTCTCTGACAGATGCTGACAGGTTGTACTATTTAATAGGTAAACTGTCACCGAAGGCCCAATCCGTATTTGCAGGTGTCACACCCAGTGCTGAGAACTATCAGGTCATATTCCAGTCCCTAATTGATAGGTATCAAGATACTCGTGTTCTAGCGTCTACTTACTTTGATCAAGCTTTAGATCTTAAATTTTCTGGTGCCGCGTCTGTTTCGAATTTCCAGCTGTTTATAGACAACTTTGTTACCGCAGTTAGTTCCCTTAAAAACTTAAAATTAAAACTTCTTTCCGACTTTATGTTTCTTCAACTCGCTTTCAAAAAGTTTGACACAGAAACAATTCGTGCTTTTGAAATGACTGAACGTAATCATAAAATACCTACACTAGATAGTTTTAATTCTTTCATCAAAGATCAGTGTCGAATATTTCATAATACGCAGCGTAGTTCATCTAGCTCGTCTAATAATAATAATAGCAAACAAAGGTCAAAAAAATCGCAAAGTAGCAATAAGAACTCGGTCCCTAATCCGCAATCTTACGTAGCATGCTTGGAATCTAATAATAATAATTCACAGAAGTGTCTGTGCAGTAATATAGTACACGACCATTTCTATTAATGTCCCGATTTTAACCCTTTGCATGTTTTCGCTAAAAAACGCAACGTATGTGGTATAGGGGTCAAAATTGACCCCAGATATTAGTACACAGTAATATAAAATGATACAACTGTACATTATAAATTTTCTTTTTAATTAGGAAAAAAGGACTTACAATGTAATGTTTTATTAAATTTGTGTCATGTTTTAACAAGAGATCACATATTTAATAAATAAAACAGGTAGTATCTTCTTATTTGACAAGACTCTACTTTAGGTATTCTTATTTATATATAAAAAGAAAAATAATACAAGAAAACATTTTGTATTCGTTTTTGTATATAACTAATATAATAAAAAATAGGAACTTCCTATGAGATCACGAATAATAAAACAAATGACAATCTAAAACAATTTATCAATTTTTCCCTCACAAACGCTGATAATTTTCTGGTCACAAGCAGCTATTGTGGCGTCCTGAATTAATTCGGAGCCAGATTCTTCGTATTAATCTTCCAAAAGCTGTGAGATTTCACCGTCACGTAAAAATTATATATACATTAAGTATAAAATAGTGAAACATTATAACATTAATCATACAATAAAATGTACGTTTCCGGTATCGGGGTCAAATTTGACCCCAGCAGTGTACATATCTCCGTTCTCACTAGCACTTAAGTGACGCGCGTCGGTCACTCGCCGCACTCCGCGGCGTAATGAGATTACCCCGATGCGCAAGAGTGTAGGTACCTTTACTGAAAAGGTGTGATTAAAAATATGAAGCTTTGGTCAATTTTGACCTCGATACCATTTAAGGGTTAATAATTTAAAGCCGACTGCTCGTTTCAAATGTGTAAAAGAAACAAAGCTTGGCTTAATTGTTTAAGTATAAAACATAAAACGAGTGATTTTTCTAGTAAGACGAAGTGTCGTTCATGTAATCAACGACATCACTCATTATTACATTTTGATAAAAGTTATCCGTTGTCGGGCCAATCCGGTAACCTTGACCCGATTTCTAGCCCACTTACGTCACAGGTGCAGGCCAAGGTGGCTTCCCCCTCCGCGTCTCAGTGCGAAGTATCGTTGTGTACGACGTCCATTGCGCTGGCGGCGCACACACGCGGACAACCCTCGCGCGCTTGTCATGCTCAGCGCGATGCTAAACCGCAGTATACAGCGTCCAAAACGGTTCTATTAGCAACAGCGCAAGTAATCGTTTATGATATTAATAACGCATCGCACATAATTCGTTGTTTACTCGATAAAGCCTCACAGAGTAACTTTATTACTTCGGATTGTTTCAAACGCCTTGGAGTGTGGGATAACTTTAAAAATACTAAATTAGTAGTTAAGGGGATCGGGGGGTCAGAAAAACATTGCAAGGGTTCCGTAGATATTAAAATACATTCGCATTTTGATAGGAATTAATTTTAAAATTTCTTTGCCTATCGTGGAGCGTATTACGGACACATTATCGAACGCTAATGTGGACGTATCGCTACTCACACATCTTGAGACATTGCCGCTAGCAGACGCGGAATTTGCGAATCCGGCAGACATTGATGTTTTGATCGGAGCTTCAATATTTCCGCACTTGTTACTACCTAAAATTGTACGTAGTGAGCAACATAATTTACCGCCCGCTATTGAGACGGTATTTGGGTATGTGATTATGGATACCATACCTACGTTACATACTTTTCATTATATTACGTCTTGTTGTTGTTCTGTTCTTCAAGAAAATAATATTGATTCTCTTCTCAAGCGATTTTGGGAGCTCGAAGAGATTACCGCACCGCCCTCGATGAGCCGTAAGGATCTCGAGTGTGAACAACATTTCCGCGCTACCACTGTTCGTGACGACAGTGGCAGATACGTTGTGGCATTGCTATTCTATGGTGACCTTTATTCGTTAGGCGACTCGTACGCTGCTGCGCTTAGACGTTTTCATTATTTAAAACGTAAACTTGATGCATCACTTAAGTTACGCGGTGCCTATAATGACGTCATTCGTGACTACCTAAATAAAGGTTTTTTGAGTGTAGTTGTAAACAACGAGGACAATTCTTTTCCCTCATATTATATCCCGCATCACGGCGTAGTTTGCGAAGATAAAACCTCTACTAAACTTCGTGTGGTTTTAGATGCTAGTTGTAGGACTACATCGGGTCTGTCGATTAAAGACATTTTGTATGCCGGCCCTAATCTACAGGGTGATGTATTTTACACCATAATAAAGTTTCGTCTTTTCCAAATCGCTCTGTCAACTGATTTCCGCCAAATGTTTCTCAATATCGGCGTTAGCGAATCTGACCGTAGATTTCAACGGATTTTTTATCGTTTTGACAATAAGGAACCTTTATCCGTGTATCAGTTCAATCGTGTTTGTTTTGGACTCAAGTCTAGCCCATATCACGCGTTACGAGTTATTCGCCAGTTGATCACTGATGAAGGCGATCACTTTCCCGCCGCAGCTGCTGTTGCTACTTCCGCTTTGTATATGGATGACATTGCCTGTAGTATCATGTCCGTTCCGCTAGCAATTTTACTTTGTGAAGAGCTTATTCAGCTTTTCAAGCGAGGCCAGTTTGATCTTGTCAAATGGACAAGCAATTCTAAGGAGGTTCTCGCACGCATACCTGATTCTCATAAAGCTTCTCCAGACATTGAGTTTGAGAAGTCTGTACCGCATAAAGTTCTCGGTTTACGCTGGGACAAATCCTGTGATAGTTTTCGGTTTGACGTCTCACCGCCAGATGATAAGTGCACCAAACGCACTATGCTGTCCACAGTGGCTCGACTATGGGACATAATGGGTTTTGTGGCTCCCACAATGTTGTACGCCAAGCTCTTGGTCAAAGAACTTTGGTTATCAAAGTGCGAGTGGGATGAAACACCCCCTGACCATATTGTCGCCGCTTGGGGCCAGTTTTGTATTGAGCTTACCGCGCTCAATCAAATTACTATTCCGCGTCATCTTGGGTTGGTAGATGGATGTACCATCAACTTAATAGGTTTCGCTGACGCCAGCGAGCGTGCTTACGACGGAGTCGTATATCTGCAAGTCCGCATTGGTTCTAACTACTCGGTGCAGTTAGTTTGTGCCAAGTCTAAGGTCTCGCCTATTAAAACCATTTCGGTTGCGAGACTTGAGTTGTGTGCGGCCCTTCTGCTGTCTCAATTGCTCCGCACGGTTCAAGACACAGTTTTGCCCTACTAACCTATCAATAAAATATACGCGTTTTCTGACTCCAAAATAGTGCTCGCTTGGATTTATTCTTCTCCTCACCGCTGGCAGACTTTTGTCGCCAACCGCGTTAGTAAATTAATTGAACTTGTTCCTACTACTTGCTTCAATCACGTCGCGGGTATTGAAAACCCCGCTGATTGCCTGTCTCATGGTGTTACTCCACTTAATCTTCTGCATCATCCATTGTGGCATCGTGGACCTTCTTGGATTTCCCATGATCCGTCAGAGTGGCCCATGCAACCCTTTGACCACAGTGCAGAGGACGAGGATTTACCTGAACGGAAGTCTGTCTCTCATCCCGTGATTGTTGAGGTTGCTGAATCTCCGATCTATGCACTCGCACTACGCATGTCATCGTGGTCTTAGTTACTCCACGCCATCGTTTATGTCTGTAGGTTTCTTAGGCACCTAACTAATGGGACTTTTGTTTCAAGTACTGACCTTGAATTTGCAGAATATAGGTTACTACGAGCTGTACGGGCTGTTCATTTTAGTAACGACATTCAAAATTTGAAAAATAGTGTACCTTGTTCTCCCGCTATTCTTAAGCTCAAGCCGTTTCTCGATGAGCGCGGCGTCATACGCGTTGGTGGTCGTCTGTCAAATTCGGATGAACCTTATAACTACAAGCGTCCTTGCATTCTACCGTGTCATGATCATGTTGGCGACCTTCTTGTTGATTTTTATCACAAGAAACATCTCCATGCTGGTCCAGAGTTGCTTATGTCCTTACTTAGGCATAAATATTGGGTTTTAGCTGCTCGACGAATAATTCGTAACAGAATACATAAATGTAACGTCTGTTTCAAATTTCGTCCGCGTCCGATTTTCCCTCCCATGGCAGATCTTCCTAGCCAGCGCGTCAATCAGGTTGATAAAGCGTTTACACATACCGGTTGTCATTACGCAGGTCCACTGCAGTATACGCCAGTGCGTGGTCAAGGTGTTAAAAGCCGTAAAGCTTGGCTATGTATTTTTACATGCTTAACGACGCGCGCTACGCACATTGAAGTTGCGACGGATTTAAGCACGGTGTCTTTCCTGGCAGCCCTTAAATGATTTCTTTCACGACGCGGCCCTATACAGTGTTTGTACACGGATAACGGCACTTGTTTCGTGGGCGCAAGCTCTTATTTTCGCGACCTTTATAAGTTTCTCAGGGAAGAATATCGTACACTCGTCTTCAGGAAGAACTTTCCGTAAATCATATTGACTGGAAGTTTATTGCGCCAGCATCACCAAATTTTGGTGGAAGTTGGGAAAGCATGGTCAAAGTAATTAAAACGCATCTCTTTAAAGTTATAGGTCAACAGATCCTCTCTTACGAAGAGCTTTTAACTGTCCTTGCACAAGTCGAGGCGCTGATCAACTCGCGTCCGCTCACGGCATTGAATAGTGAACCTGCAGAACCATCCGCGTTAAGCCCTGCACATTTTCTGAACACAGTGCCATTATCATCATTTCCGGCTCCTGAAGCAGACTCTTCAAGCTTGCTCCAGAGACATTCTCTGCTGGATAAACTCGTGCAAACGTTCTGGCGGCGCTGGCGTGCGGAATATCTCCACCAGCTTCAAGCTAGATCTAAATGGAATAGTCCTGCATCCCCTATACAGGAGGGTACGTTGGTCGACTTAATACATGATAATGCTCCGCCGCTTTCATGGCCGTTAGCCATCGTGGAGAAACTGCATACTTCCAAAGACGGTACAACCCACGTTGTTACCGTGAAAACCGCGAAGGGGAGCTACGTGCGCCCTGTTGTACGTCTCTGTCCGCTTCCAACTCAGTGAGATCTAGCCAGAAGTTAGATCTACCTCTTAGTTTAGATATTTAGTTTGTAGTTTTCGTTATAATTGTTTCGCTAAAGTTAATTTAGATTAATTTTAATATCATATCGCTAACTTAGCCTATTGATGGGTTATGCGGTAGTACATCCAACATAGCTAAGTTCAATTTTATTTTTTTAAAAGCAACACTTTAGGGCCGGGAGGATATGGTAGCACCATCTTATCTTTTCCATTGCTGGTTAATTATGTTAACACCTAGCTAATAAATTCCTTTGCATACCGCAGTGTCAAAACGAGCGAACTTTTATCCCTTTCTATCCCATTCCCTCCAAAAGGTACGCCTCGCTCTAATTGGTTGCAGAATTCAATGATGCTGCGACGGAGTCGAAAATCAACCGTCCCGCTGACCAGCTGCGTCCTGGTGCAGCGCCGCGCCGTGACGAACACATGCAGCACCGCAATATTTTACCGCTATTTTATACTATAAACGAGAACTAAACCGCCCGCGGGTGTAGTGGAGTGATCTGTGCAGTTTCAGGCCTCTCGAAGTTGCCGGCGGCCGCCATTTTGTGAAGAAGAAGACTGACTTACAAGGTAAGGCGTGCTCCCATACCTCCGCCTCCTATTCCTCCCATTCACTTTTATACAGTCCACAATAATTAATATTTTTCCATATTACCAAATCGCCTAGTACATATTTTGGTGCAACGCCGAACCACATTCTTACACTCATAATCTTGTGTGTTATGTTACTTTGTAGACAAAATAAAAGTCTGGGGCGTTCCATAGGTCATAATTTTTGTTCCAAAACAAAAACCATGTCAATAATTATTCCTAACATGTCCTTTAAAACACTGTAGCACTAAAAAGTGAGTTTTCTCAGGGCACCGGCAATTATCCGTTCTGCCTAGACCTCAAAAACTTATTATTTATAATTTCGTATCTTTTTTTTCATTTCTCTACCACATTCTGAATTTGCCTTAAGGCAGATCTCACATTGGGCGACAGCGTTCCTCGAGCGCACGCCCGGGCATACGCTCATGAACAATGTGAAGGAGGCCTTAATCACGAATCTGACAGGATCTTTCCAGAGCGCATACCTCTAGGGCACACAAAAAAATTAAGTTTAACCGTAATATATTTACAATAAGCCAACTCTAATCTAAATAAGAGCTAATTCACGAGCTTTTATTTACTTTCACCAGTCTCGGTATTTGTAATTTAACTTTGCAAGATACTTTTAACCCACTTTCCAGTTTTCTATTGAGTTAAAATGGTGTACCTAAAGAGGGTGACAATGCAACATTATCATTGCAACGAGCTTATCTGACGAAGGAGCGGCACTACCCCATCAAATTTGGGCTCATTCAATTCGATTGGATGAAGCCTTTGATGCTATAATTATGTTTAGCGCAATTAAAAGTTTTATTAAGCAAAGCTTGTTTTACTTTCGATTTATTGGCAATTCAATTGTACTTTCGTTAGTATTAGTTTATTTTTGTTCAGGGTGTTTGATGAACTGCTTTGATAGTGCATCACTTTTTGCTAAAATTGTGTCATTCATTGTTGTATCTGATTACTTTATATTTTTCTATGACTATGATTTATTTTGTAACATCCTTGGATTATTATCACAGACTTCATATTATTATATAATTACATATTTCAATGCCAATTCTATGAAAATTAACGTAGGCTGATGGCCACGAAAGTATGTAATCATAAAATTTTAGTCTATCAATTCCATCATACTCGAGGGCCAAACGCCACAGAAATGTGGTAGTGCTTTTCTTCAAGAAGGGCGACGAAACCCTTTTGAAGAACTACAGACCCATCTCACTTCTGAGTCACGTCTATAAGTTGTTTTCTAGGGTCATCACGAATCGTCTAAAGAGCAAGCTAGACGACTTCCAGCGTCCCGAACAAGCCGGATTCCGTAAAAGCTATCGTACCATAGACCACATACATGCGCTGCGGCAAGTTATACAGAAGTCCGAGGAGTATAACCAGCCTCTATGCTTGGCGTTTGTGGACTTTGAGAAAGCCTTTGATTTGATCGAAACCTGGGCAGTGCTGCAGTCTCTCTAGCGGTGCCAAATTGACTATCGTGTATGTACGAAAATGCCACCATGTACCTAATTCCAACCTATTCGGCTACAGCGAGGAGTGAGGCAGGGTGATGTTATATCTCTGAAAATCTTCACCCCTTCGATTTGCTGATGATATCCTAGTCAAGGCTGAGACCATGGAAGACCTTAGCACAATGCTCGATGGCCTCTGTAGAGTCTCCCAACAAGTAAGTCTTAAGATGAACATGGACAAGACGAAAATCACGTCTGACTTCCATGTCGTACCTGCTCCTATTCAGGTTGGGAACTCTACACTCGAAGTTGTCGACAAGTACATATAACTGGGACAAATGATCCAATTGGGTAGGTCCAACTTCAAGAAAAAGGTCATTCGTCGAATCCAACTCGGTAAGGCGGCGTTCCGGAATTTACGGCATATCTTCACGTCCAAAATCTCGCAGTGTCTAAAGACGAAAGTCTTTGACCAGGGTGTGTTGTCAGTGATGATCTACGGCGCTGAGACGTGGTCGCTAACTATGGGCCATATCCGAAAGCTCGGGGTCACTCAGAGGGCGACGAAGAGAGCTATGCTCGGAGTTTCCCTGCGAGATCGAATCAGAAATAAGGAGATCCGCAGGAGAACCAAAGTCAACGACATAGCTCTCCGAATAGCCAGGCTGAAGTGGCAGTGGGCAGGGCACATAGCTCGAAGAACTGATGGCCGTTGAGGCAGGCGGGTTCTAGAGTGGCGACCACGTACCAAACGACGCAGCAGGGGTAGACCCTCCGTGTGTGATTGTCGGACCCCAAGGTGGACCGACGATCTGGTTATGATCGCGGGAAGCGGATGGATGTAGGCGGCTTCAAATTGATCTGTGTGGAGAACCTTGGGGGAGGCCTATGTCCAGCAGTGGACGTCTCTAGGCTGACATGATGAATATCACAAAATAAATATAATATTCTGGCTAGACAAGTACACACAAATGTCTTTGAAACTATATTAAACGCCCAGCAGACTTTATACACATACCTGAAAGTAATTAAAGTAAGATAAATATAATTAAAATAATTTTAGCATCACATTATTACTTAATGTTGTTTAATACACTGCCTCGAAGATTTTATTATTCCATTTCTTACAATTACATATCTCCTTTGAGAATTTAAAATAAGAAAATGTATACTTATTCAGAGATACTGTTGTGTTTTTCGTTTTGTTTATTTATACATTCAGTCGTATTAGGCCATAAGGCATTTGAGATGCCGGTGGATTTTAGTGCTGATAAAATATTACTACAATGTATATACACCAATATTTTTTATTAGTACAAAAAATTTAACAGGGCTCTTAGTATCTTTAACTGATCATATTTTTTTAAGTAAAAAATAAAAGCACTAAGTCCTAAAACTGTCCACGAAAATACGTAATAATTGGTAAAAGTATAACTAAATCAATGATCGACCCATGTCCTATGTGTAGTATTACCAGTAGTAATTTTCTATTGGCTTGCGTACCTACGCAGCACTGCTCCATTGATAAATTCGGGCAAATTCGCGTCGAAGCTCGTCACCCCCTGTCCCTCTGCGCTCGCGCCGCGCCCCGATGCGACAAACTGTGCTAAATTGTTAGCGGAAGTGAGCGAATCGATTTTTTCGCCGCAATAGTTAATTGTCTGTTGACGTTTGCCCGACGCGATGGCTTATCGGTTCACATCACGGGAGTATGTAGCTATGCTTTGTGCTTACTTCTTGAGTCGAGGAAAGGCGAGTGCAGTTGTGCGTTGATACAGGGAAGAGTTTGGAAGCCAATGGACCGGTCGAGGCGGGCCTGTAGCTTGGCCTCCATGCTCACCTGACCTCACGCCCAAGGACTTCTTTTTGTGATTGTACAAAAGTGAGCTGGTTTCGAACAATTAAAACAGCGAATATTGAACACTTTTGATGAAGTGAAAAGACAGAAGCGGTCTTCTCTCGTTAAAAAACAATTTAATAAAAACGTTCCCGTCTGTGTATTGACAATGGTGGTGGACATTTCGAAGGACAATGGAAATACTTGTAAGTTTAGTATATTTTTATTGTAGTAATTTTAGTTAATCATCATTGATTAACTAAAATTATTACAATAAAATTATTAAAATAATAATTACTTTAAATTTTATTTTTTTATCAACTGCTCCTTGCCTCAGACAGCACGTTAAACCATTGGTCCCGACTATCATGAAGATTGTTGGCAGTCATTATGGATGGTCAGTATCTTTGAATAAACTGACACTGGTCTGAGGAATAGAAAATCGCTATCCCTTTGGGTTGCGAAGGTCATACAGCAGACACCCTTTGGAAAACTACATAATTACATTAATTTGACAGACGTTTATGGGACGTCAGTACCTGACACTGGTCTGAGGAATAGAAAATCGCTATCCCTTTGGGTTGCGAAGGTCATACAGCAGACACCCTTTGGAAAACTACATAATTACATTAATTTGACAGACGTTTATAGGGCGTCAGTACCTTATAAATAAACTGACACTAGTCTAAACCATGGAATATCGCTACCCCTTCGGGTTGCAGAGGTCAGACAGGCAGTTGCTCAATGGAAAAGCAATAATATTCAGCCACATCCGGTTAGACTAGTAAGCGGACCCCTGGTTGAAACTGGGATAACGCTACGAGGATGATGATGAATAATATGATGATTTATCAAATTAATTCATCAGTTTATAAATAAAACTATAATCAAGATAACAGATCTTTTTTTTCAATTTGTTACTAAAAACTAAAGAGTATAAAACCACTGCATCTAGTGGCTTACCTGTTGATTTGGGAGTACCGCAAAGTAGCATCCTAGGACCTTTCTTGTTTACATAAACGATTTACCTTTTTACTTGAAAACATTTGTAACGTTGTACTGTTTGCTCACGATACTTCTTTAATATTCAAAGTTTATAGAAATAAGGAACACTTTAACGAAATAAACAGTGCGCTCATTCAAGTAACTAAATGGTTTTATGTAAACAATCTAGTACTGAACGCCAAAAAAACAAAATGTATTAATCATACAATATTATTTAGCGGGTCTTAGTCGCGATAATTTATTTATTTCAAGGCATAAATACCTCTGTTATTCTCCTACGTTTCTACCGGCTTGCAACGGTTGTTGTCGCGAAGGGACTGATGTCAGCTCAGCGCCGTCCTTGTGAAGCGCGGGTTCCGGCAGCTACCCTCACTTGTTTTCTATTTTTGATATTTTTAGTTCTATCCGCACTGTCGGTACTTCGACACACTACACTTATGACGTCTACACACTGATGAATTGTGTTACTGCGGCGTTGCTTGCATTTGTTGATAACTGAATTCCAAGTGGTCGATAGTCTGTATCCGTCCTCCCGGTTGAAATTTCTATGTTTTTTGATTTCAACCGCTTCACGTCTACCTCCATTTTCAACATTTCTTGGAACATTTCGAAGAATCCATAGACATGCAGGCTTCAAATGTAAAGCTATGGAAGAGGTATGTCGATGATGTATTCTGCATCACGAAGGGCAACAAGCAAGACATAGAACGATTCGCAGACAAATTGAACTCCATACATCCGAACATCCGGTTTACATTTGAAATGGAGGTAGACGGATCGCTACCCTTTCTCGACATCAAAGTGACGGTGAGAGCTAATGGTACACTTGGACACACTGTATACAGAAAACCGACACACACCGACAGGTATCTCAACGCCTGCTCGCATCATCACCCGCGACATTTGGAATCCGTAGCAACCTCGTTAGTGAACAGAGCCTATGACCTCTGTGACCCTGAACACTTAAACAGTGAATTGTCACATGTTCAGGAGGTACTAAGGCGCAACGGATACAAAAAGGAGATACCCCGTCGGAAGAGGAAGGACCGCAAATCTGAAGTAAGCAAAGTGCCGGCTTACATGCCTTATATCAAGGGAGTGACGGACAAAGTTGGAACAGTACTACAGAAATACTCCATCAAGACTGTATATAGTCCCCTCTCCAAGGTAGCATACAATCTGCGTACCCCAAAGGACGTAATTCCTCTACAAACACCAGGCGTCTACAAGGTTGATTGCAGTTGTGGTAGTTCATATATCGGACAGACCAAACGAACGATCGCTGAAAGGGTCAAAGAACATATATCACAGCTGTCAAAAATCGACAAATTAATAAATCTGCCATAGTTGAGCATTTGCTGGAATCTGGACCAAACCACTGGATAGAATTACATCAACCACAAGTCTTATCCACCGATCGCCACTATTACTCCAGGATAGTACGTGAAGCGGTTGAAATAAAAAAACATAGAAATTTCAACCGGGAGGACGGATACAGACTATCGACCACTTGGAACCCAGTTATCAACAAATGCAAACAACGCCGCAGTAACACAACTCATCAGTGTGTAGACGTCATAAGTGTAGTGTGTCAAAGTACCGACAGTGCGGATAGAACTAAAAATATCAAAAATACAAAACAAGTGAGGGTAGCTGCCGAAACCCGCGCTTCACAAGGATGGCGCTGAGCTGACATCAGTCCCTCCGCGACCACAACCATTGCAAGCCGGTAGAAACGTAGGAGAATAACAGAGGTATTTATGCCTTGAAATAAATAAATTATCGCGACTAAGACCCGCTAAATAATATTGTATGATGTATGTAAATCGCGAAAGTTTAAAAATGTATTAAGTTTGCTCTGCCTAATGTCAGAAACCTTGGTCCTAATATAGTTTTAAATGATGATGTACTCGAAACAACTGAATCTACATTATTTCTAGGATTGACATTTGATTCGAAATTACAGTGGGGTACGCACGTTACATATCTCTCAGGGATACTTAGCTCAGTTCCATTAAGAAGGTTTGTAGGTTGACTGATGTCGATACGGCTAGAGTGGTTTATTTTAGCTATTTTCATAGTGTTATGTCATTTAGTATATTGTTATGGGGTAAGGTTGCTGATATCGAAAATATTTTTATATTGCAAAAGCGATCAGTTAGGGCCATTTACCAGTTATAGATAATAGTCTCACTTAGAGTAAAAATTTAAAATATTGGTATTCTTACTGTAACATCACAATATATTTATGCCAGTGCTATGCACTTACGACTAAATATAAATTCTTACATAAATAATTTAGACTAATCGTTAAATTCATTTAAGGCAACGATTAAAAATAAACTTATACATGGGGCATATAATAGTCTAAATGAATATCTCGACGACAAGTACCACGGAAATAAATATGAATTTTTTTATTAGGCCAAATTTTTGTTTCTTAGGTCAATAAGCAGTTTTATAGCTTTTTTGACGGTAGGTGTAAAAATAGATAACACATAGCTTGAATTATAAAATTTAGATTTAATTGTTTTAAAACATATTTTAACTATTTATGCTATCACATCAAGCTTCCTAAAGCTCAAATAGTCTGCACTAACGTTGCAACAAGCTATACATACCTATCTGTATGTAACTCAAAACTCTGCAAGTCACACCACCTACCAGCGCTACACACTCACTTGAAGTTTTACACCGCCTATGCACAACACTACCGGAATGTTTCAGTTGGCTGACATAAAGATGGCACAAGACAATCTTGAGGAGTCCTTTTCCAAAAGGATGGCGGAGCTGGACACGCAGCTGCAGGGAGGCACGGCCAAGGACACCGTTGCAAAGGTTGCCGAAGAGTTTCGCTCGTTCAGAGAGCTAATGTTTGCAGTGCTTAGCTTGCTACGCAAACAAATCGACGAATGCTCCCACACCATTGATGCGATGGAGACACGGCACAGGCGCAAAGCTCTCTTGTTTCTTGGCATTCCTGAGGCTGGAAACGAAGACTGCAGGACATCCGTGATTAAGATCGTTCAGAAGATGGAGCTTCCAACCATGGCCATGGACTCAATACTTTCTTGTCACAGGATTGGGTCGTCTAGTGACAGTCACCACCAGCCTATTTTAGTCTGGTTTGCAGGAGTGGACCAAAGATAAGCAGTTTGGAGAGCTAAGGCGAAATTAAAAGGTACTTTAGTCTCAGTGAAGGAATGCCTGACAAAAACTAGACAGGCCATTTTTGCCAAAGCACGACAACACTTTGGTATGCGGGCTTGCTGGACGCAGGACGGCGTGATTATAGTGAAGGCGCCGGATGGAGTTCGTCACAAAGTGTTCCACTTAGAGGAACTGAAATCTTTGACCCTGAAGCACGCTAAGGCTGCAAGTGGCTCCTCATCTCTGGGCAAGAATGGCGCCGTGACAGCCGGTTCGTCTAGCACATGCCAAAACCACGTAAATAGTTTTGTTCTAGTGTTTATAGCTGACATCTTGAGACTTCCTCTTTCTTTATATCTGCTATTATGTGTAGTGTATTATGCTGTTTCCATATACAGGCTGTTTAGCAAATGGACCGACACAATTTTTTGGGGGTTAGGGGATATCCTAGTTTTCACACTTTGAACACAGGTCCTAAGTGTACCGGTACTCGAGATACGACGTTTTTATCATTTTTTGTTCGGAATTATCACATAAAACGATATAACTTTTTAGTTTGTAGTTTGTATTTGCACTAGATAACTTTTATTGGATTTCCTAATGTATTATTATTCTTAAAAAAACATAAATTGTTGGGAATAAATGCAAAGAAAGTATTCGTTGAGCTTCAAAACTCTTAAAAATGAAGTAATGTGTGATTATAAAAAATTATCTAGTGCAAATATGACTACAAACGAAAAAGTTATATCGTTTTAAATGTGAATATTCAGAAAAAAAAATAAAAAATGATGAAAAATCGTATCTCGAGTACCGGTACACTTAAGACCTGGGTGGTGTCAAAGGGTGAAAACTAGGATATCCCAAGCCCAGCCCTCCCCTAACCCCCAAAAAATTGTGTCGGTCCATTCGCCAAACACCCTGTATAATTTCTGTTACCCACTTTCTTGAATTCTTGTTTCTTTGTTATTGTTAATTAGATGTCACCAATATATTATTTCATCGCACGATCAACTATTAGCTGTCAAAGTGACGTTGTCAATTATTAATGTCAAATTATTCATTGTTGCGTTTGGAAACTGCATCTAACAACTTTTACTTTTTCCTATCTTGGTTAATTTTTGTGAGCTGGCGGGTGGTGTTGGGTTACCCGTATTGCACTTTATTTGAGTTTATTATTAAGGTAGTTGAACTTAACTTAAATTTTATTATATTAATATATTTATTTTGACGTGACAACGTCTTATAAATTGGTTTGCCGGGTGACACTTCAAGAAACTGCGTTATGCTCCGCTCACGTTATGCGCTCACAATGAGAGCGAGTGAGAGGCACGCGTCCCGCCTAAGAGCGAGAGAGACAGACATAAAAAGTGAAAGGCACGCGTCTTTCATCCTTCTTCCTACTATACGAATGAATATTCACATTAAAATTATTTTACCACTCAAAGTCGTTGTCACGTAAAACTTTCGCCCGTATACCGACTTTACAGGCAACCAATTTTTTATAATAATTTAATAATATATAATATAATATTTTATGTATGAATGCCATTGATAAATAATACATACTGGTCTGCCGATGAATCACCTGCTTCTTCCGACAATGACAGTTTCTCTTCTGCTGACGGTGCCTTGTTTGATTGTTTACGACTTTCGTTTGCCCAAAATTCTCAAGTGGCGATGAACATTTGTCACCTAAATGCTCAAAGCATACCGAGCCACTTCAATGACTTAGTGGATCTTGTGGCAGATGTCAATGTACATGCCGTCCCGATTTCGGAGAGTTGGCTCAAACCACTTCTTCTTTCAACTTCTTTCTCTCTCCCCGGCTTCATTCTATTACGGAATGACCGAGTCGGGAGGAGAGGGGGTGGGGTTGCAATCTATCTCCGCAGCTCTTTTCCATTTAAAATCCTCGAGTCTTCTAATCCCGTCTCTTTGCCTGCGGAGTACTTATTCCTTGAGGTTAACGTCAGGGGAGCGAAAGCTATTCTTGGCATCGTCTATTGTCTCCCTACTGTCGATTATTTCTCCAGTCTCGAACCGATTCTGGAATCTATAGGGTCACAGAATGAACATCACATCATCATGGGCGATTTTAACACCGATATCCTTTCTCCCACCTCTAGTCGTTCCAGTAAACTTCTAGAAATTATCGAGTCAGCCAGCCTTCACGTTATGCCATTGCAGGCCACCCATCACAATAGCAATAGGGTGGACACGTGGCTTGACTTGATCCTTACTTCTAATCCTTCCCTAGTGTCATCTCACGGTCAATATCCTGCTCCTGTTTTTTCCCAGCATGACCTTATTTTCCTTACTTACCGCTTAAAACATCCTAAATCCCCTCATATAGTCCGGTACATGCGTTGTTTTGGTCGTATGGATGTTACTTAACTCGGTCAGGATGCTTCTACGCTAAATTGGGACAACATGTTTTCTGCCTCCACTGTAGATGAAAAAGTAAATGTTTTCAACAGCACTTTTTGTCACCTATACGATGTCCATGCCCCGGTGAGGCGGGTTAAACTAAAGCATCCGCCAGCACCCTGGCTGACGGAGGGTGTTCGAATGGCAATGCGCGCTAGGGATCGAGCGTTTAGGAGATACAAACGGGACCGGTGCGAGGAAAACTGGATGATTTTCAAATCTGCAATTAATCGGTGTAATGAAATGGTGCGAAATGCCAAACGCCGACACATTCTTGACAATATTACTTCTACATTGCCTGCCAATATTTGGAAGTTCCTTGGAACTCTCGGTATTGGCAAGCAGCAACGGTGTGATTTCCGTCTGACACTTGGTTTGGATGATATTAAGCAATATTTCACCACCACCACTCCATTAGATCACCAGACCAAGTGTCTGACAGTTAACTACTTAAACAACTTACCCCAACTTGATATTGAATCTTTCCAATTTTCTCCAGAGTCCTCAGATGATATCAAAAAGATAATCCTTTCCATAAAATCTAATGCCGTGGGGTATGACAACATCAGTCACCGCATGGTCATTACCATCTTGGACCTGCCGGCGATCTCCCACGTCATTAATTTTTCCCTTGAGTCTGGTTCCTTTCCGTCCTTGTGGGGCAAAGCCCACGTTATCCCTCTTGCCAAGACCTCCAATCCTTCTCTTCCCAACCATTTTCGACCCATATCCATACTTTTTTTCCTTTCTAAAGTGCTAGAAGCCTGTGTCCATAAACAATTGAGTCGGTATATACACCGTCATAACCTGTTGAGTCAATATCAATCTGGATTCAGACCTGGCCATAGCACTACTTCCACTCTCTTCAAAGTGACTGGCGATATTCGAGAGGGCATTGAAAACTCTAAAGTTACGGTTTTGGTTTTAATTGATTTCTCTAATGCCTTCAATACCGTCAGTCACGGCCTCCTTTTATTCGTCCTCTCCTATCTTAAGGTTTCATCTAGGGCTTTGGATTGGTTCTCAACATATCTTCGAGGGCGTCAGCAGTCGGTACACCTTGATGAGTCATACTCAAGATGGGCCAACATTGAAGCTGGTGTCCCTCAAGGCGGTATTCTCTCTCCCTTGTTAATTTCCATTTTTATAAATCTCATAACTAAAAATCTTCAGTGTTCTCACCATTTGTATGCCGACAACTTGCAGATATATACCCAGGTAAATGTAGAGTCGTTGTCTACGGCAATCTACATGATTAACAGGGATCTGGCTGAGATACATAATTGGACTATAAGGTTTGGGCTGACTGTAAATCCTAATAAAAGTCAGGGCATTGTTTTGGGCAGCTAAGGCTTATTAACCCTCGGTATGACTGGTAGGGTCTGTCAGACCCACCACGGCAGAAAAACCGTTGTATTTTATTAAATTTAGAATTCTGAGCGCAACCGCAAGCTGTAGCTGGCCGTTACGAACTATACTCAATGCTTTCCGCCCGCTACCTCAGTCCGGGACGCGTTCCAACAGCGAAAGGACGTGTTTAAAGTGCGCGCGGGTCTTACAAAACCGACCAGGCATACCGCTTAACTGTTTTACGTAAGATTTAAAATAATATATTTTTAGTTTTTATGTTGTATTTATGTAAAATATTTATTCTTTATGGCGCAAACCATTGAACATAAAATGACAATAATATTTATTTTTGAAAATTTCTATTTTTTTGTTTTCTTTTTATTGTTTCAAAATGGGAACCCATCTGAGTGACCAGGATATTAATTTATTACTAGAGGTGGACCAAGATGAAACTGTTGAGTTTAACTCTAGTGAAGAAGAGTCTGACGAAGTAATAGAGGAGAACAATGAAACTGATTCAGGAGACGAGGTTTTAGAAGATCCAGCTGCCAATGAAAGTTCTTCAGATTCTGAGATGAACATTCCACTTTCTACGTTTGCGTCACAACCTTCTGGGAGAGTTTATAAAGGTAAAGATGGAACTTTATCGAAATCCAGTGAGACAAAACATTCGAACGCGACGTGAGAATATAGTAATTGGCACACCAGTAGTAAAACTACCCGCTAGTGAAGCAATAACACCTTTAGATTGTTTCAATCTCTTTGTGAACGAGTCTATGTTACTAGATATAATCTTACATACTAATGTAAGGATCCGTCAAACTAGAGCAAACTTGAATACTTCGAATGAATATTCCTATGGAGAAATATCTATGACAGAGCTAAGGGCTGTTATTTGTTTAATTTATCTCTCAGGATTATTTAAATCTGGTAGACAAGACTTGCAGGATTTGTGGTGTTATGATGGTACTCGTATCGCTATTTTTCCATGACAATGAGTCTTAGAAGATTTGTCTGTATTGTAAACCATCTACGATTCGATAACGTCAGTTCACGTGAAGAAATATTAGCATTAGATAGACTAGCTCCATTCAGAAAACTATTAGATGATTTAGTCAAAAATTGTCTACTGCATTATATACCCTTTGAGAACCTGACGATTTATGAGGAGCTGGTAGCATTCCGGGGTCGCTGCAAATTTCGTCAATATTTGCCCAAAAAACCAGCTAAATATGGATTAAAAATATTTGCTCTGGTAGATGCTAAAACGTACTATTCTCTGAATTTATAAATGTATGTAGGAGAACAGCCAGAAGGGCCGTATAAGGTTAGTAACAAACCAAATGACATGGTTATTCGGCTGGTCCAACCAATTTCCCAATCGGGGCGAAACATAACGATGGACAATTGGTTTACGAGCTAAAAGTTTAACCTAACTGCTGTTGGTACAATGAAATCAAATAAAGCTTGCATACCTGCAAAATTCAAAGCAAATAATCGTGAGTTACATTCGTTTATGTTCGGATTCCAAAAAAAATTTACTTTAGTTTCATACGTCCCAAAACCCCAAAGAAATGTGTTCATGCTCTCATCTCTTCATCATAATATGGATATAGATCTTGAAACTGGCGTGAAAAGAAAACCAGACATAATAACATTCTACAACAAAACGAAAAGTGGCGTTGACAACGTTGACAAGCTTATCAAATCTTACGACGTATCAAGAAACTTGAGGAGATGGCCACTAACATTATTTTTCTGGTTGCTGAATACTGCAGGAATAAATACAAAAATTATTCAAATGCTCAATTGTCCACATATCAAGAATAATCGGAAAATTTTTATCAAAGAGTTGGGTCTAGCTCTGATTGACCCACATTTACAATCAAGACAGAAAAACACTCGTGTTCCTGTAGATATTCGCAAACGAATTGCTGACTATGTTGGAAGTCAGGATGTCCACCAATGAAAAAGTCAGCACCTGGTGTGAAGCGCAGATGTACCGTTTGCCCAGTAAAGGATCATGCTATTTTTCTAAGTGCAATATGCTACAAATCTAAAGCTGGAGATAATATTGTTGGAAGTGATGAGGACTGAAAATTTTATAACTAAGTTTAAGAGTATAAAGGTGCCTTACATTTCCCAAAGTCTGATTGAGATCTCATTACTTTTAATTTATAATAATTGTTAACAAAAAGCTCAAAGTTTAATTTTATGTTAAAAAAGAACAAAACTTCATTAAAAATATAAATAATAAAGATAGTTGATTTGTAAAACGATTTTTATTTCTAAACCTAATATTAGTATGTAATTTCATTATAAAACAATTATTTTTATTTATTTACTGCAATATGTATATAAAATAGTGATCCCAAACTGGGTCTGCCAGACCCAGCAGGCATACCGCGTTACTTCTCGCCACCAGGCACACCGAGGATTAAGAAAATTTGACGCAACCGATTTTCCTACCATCACATACAACGGCACGGCCATAGATTGGTATCCTGTTGTTAAAAATCTAGGGTTGCACATGGATGCCGCACTTAATTGGCGAACTCAAGTGACCCAGGCTAGTCAAAAGGTCACCGGCACCCTACGGACACTTAACCGCCTCAAGAACTTGCTCCCATCCAGGACCAAGACAATGCTTGTGCAGACCTTGATTTTTCCGTTGATCGATTATGGTGATGTATGCTACTGTGACCTGAATGCAGACCTTCTCAACAAACTCGACCGCCTTCTAAATAACTGCATTCGATTCGTTTTTAATCTTCGCAAGTATGACCATGTGTCTACTTACCGTTCCCAATTGAAATGGCTTTCTATCCGTCATCGTTGCAGTTTTGCAACCACGGATTAGCCGCAGCAGGTGTAGGACTATTGCTACTTGTATGGAAACTAATTACTCTGGGCTATTGTAATGGGTGTTCAATGGATAAGGGGATATGGAAACTATGGATGAAAAACGGCGTCTGCCCTAAGTACTCTTATAGTACTTCCAAAAGGGGCAGACGGTGACTTGCAAACTCACTAGATGGGCCCTCTTGAAATAGCCACCAAGGTAAACAAAGTCTGCCATAAAGGCAGCCAGAAGGCAACACCGGTGTGATCGGCTAGGGGTGTCGAGCGGTGCGGCACCGGTTTCACCATCGCAGGCCTTGTGATAACGGAGACCTGGAGCGGGTTTCCCCGTAGTTACGCCCTTGAGAATGACAATTCAACCCCCGAGCTAATAGCTCTTGCGGTTTCCCTCTGGCCGGCCGGCCAAGGCAAGCCAGATTTGAGAGTCCTGCGGGCGCTCTTGGAGGTCCACTCTGACCAGCCAATAAAGGCAAGCCGGAGACGAGGCCCTTGCCTAACTTATAGAATCAGGCAAGTCATTTATATACAGCAAAAACAAAAGGGGTCCTAGCACACTCCCCTGCGGGACACCCATTCTGTTAAATTTGGATGAGATGACACACTTACCATTAATTCTAAGTCATCGTTAAAATTATTAATCTCGACATGTTGATAACGGTCATTTAGGAAGTTTTCTATCCAGTTCAATGCTACTCCCCTGATGCCATATTATTTATCACATTTATTGAGTAGAGTTTTATGTTCAACAAAGTCAAAGGCCTTGCTCATATAAAAAAATATGGCTACAACTGGTTTTATTTTATCGATGTATTGGGTGATGTTACTGATTAGAGTAAAGACTGCTAAAGAAGTTGATCTACCTCGCTGAAAACCGTTATGTTATGTTTATTAATGTATGGTGGTGTAATGAAATGGTGCGAAATGCCAAACGCCGACACATTCTTGACAATATTACTTCTACATCGCCTGCCAATATTTGGAAGTTCCTTGGAACTCTCGGTATTGGCAAGCAGCAACGGTGTGATTTCCGTCTGAAACTTGGTTTGGATGATATTAACCAATATTTCACCACCACCACTCCATTAGATCACCAGACCAAGTGTCTGGCAGTTAACTACTTAAACAACTTACCCCAACTTGATATTGAATCTTTCCAATTTTCTCCAGAGTCCTCAGATGATATCAAAAAGATAATCCTTTCCATAAAATCTAATGCCGTGGGGTATGACAACATCAGTCACCGCATGGTCATTACCATCTTGGACCTGCTGGCGATCTCCCACGTCATTAATTTTTCCCTTGAGTCTGGTTCCTTTCCGTCCTTGTGGGGCAAAGCCCATGTTATCCCTCTTGCCAAGACCTCCAATCCTTCTCTTCCCAACCATTTTCGACCCATATCCATACTTTCTTTCCTTTCTAAAGTGCTAGAAGCCTGTGTCCATAAACAATTGAGTCGGTTTATACACCGTCATAACCTGTTGAGTCAATATCAATCTGGATTCAGACCTGGCCATAGCACTACTTCCACTCTCTTCAAAGTGACTGGCGATATTCGAGAGGGCATTGAAAACTCTAAAGTTACGGTTTTGGTTTTAATTGATTTCTCTAATGCCTTCAATACCGTCAGTCACGGCCTCCTTTTATTCGTCCTCTCCTATCTTAAGGTTTCATCTAGGGCTTTGGATTGGTTCTCAACATATCTTCGATGGCGTCAGCAGTCGGTACACCTTGATGAGTCATACTCAAGATGGGCCAACATTGAAGCTGGTGTCCCTCAAGGCGGTATTCTCTCTCCCTTGTTAATTTCCATTTTTATAAATCTCATAACTAAAAATCTTCAGTGTTCTCACCATTTGTATGCCGACAACTTGCAGATATATACCCAGGTAAATGTAGAGTCGTTGTCTACGGCAATCTACATGATTGACAGGGATCTGGCTGAGATACATAATTGGACTATAAGGTTTGGGCTGACTGTAAATCCTAATAAAAGTCAGGGCATTGTTTTGGGCAGCTAAGGCTTATTAACCCTCGGTATGACTGGTAGGGTCTTTCAGACCCACCACGGCAGAAAAACCTTTGTATTTTATTAAATTTAGAATTCTGAGCGCAACCGCAAGCTGTAGCTGGCCGTTACGAACTATACTCAATGCTTTCCGCCCGCTACCTCAGTCCGGGACGCGGTCCAACAGCGAAAGGACGTGTTTAAAGTGCGCGCGGGTCTCACAAAACCGACCAGGCATACCGCTTAACTGTTTTACGTAAGATTTAAAATAATATATTTTTAGTTTTTATGTTGTATTTATGTAAAATATTTATTCTTTATGGCGCAAACCATTGAACATAAAATGACAATAATATTTATTTTCGAAAATTTCTATTTTTTTGTTTTCTTTTTATTGTTTCAAAATGGGAACCCATCTGAGTGACCAGGATATTAATTTATTACTAGAGGTGGACCAAGATGAAACTGTTGAGTTTAACTCTAGTGGAGAAGAGTCTGACGAAATTATAGAGGAGAACAATGAAACTGATTCAGGAGACGAGGTTTTAGAAGATCCAGCTGCCAATGAAAGTTCTTCAGATTCTGAGATGAACATTCCACTTTCTACGTTTGCGTTACAACCTTCTGGGAGAGTTTATAAAGGTAAAGATGGAACTTTATCGAAATCCAGTGAGACAAAACATTCGAACGCGACGTGAGAATATAGTAATTGGCACACCAGTAGTAAAACTACCCGCTAGTGAAGCAATAACACCTTTAGATTGTTTCAATCTCTTTGTGAACGAGTCTATGTTACTAGATATAATCTTACATACTAATGTAAGGATCCGTCAAACTAGAGCAAACTTGAATACTTCGAATGAATATTCCTATGGAGAAATATCTATGACAGAGCTAAGGGCTGTTATTTGTTTAATTTATCTCTCAGGATTATTTAAATCTGGTAGACAAGACTTGCAGGATTTGTGGTGTTATGATGGTACTCGTATCGCTATTTTTCCATGACAATGAGTCTTAGAAGATTTGTCTGTATTGTAAACCATCTACGATTCGATAACGTCAGTTCACGTGAAGAAATATTAGCATTAGATAGACTAGCTCCATTCAGAAAACTATTAGATGATTTAGTCAAAAATTGTCTACTGCATTATATACCCTTTGAGAACCTGACGATTTATGAGGAGCTGGTAGCATTCCGGGGTCGCTGCAAATTTCGTCAATATTTGCCCAAAAAACCAGCTAAATATGGATTAAAAATATTTGCTCTGGTAGATGCTAAAACGTACTATTCTCTGAATTTATAAATGTATGTAGGAGAACAGCCAGAAGGGCCGTATAAGGTTAGTAACAAACCAAATGACATGGTTATTCGGCTGGTCCAACCAATTTCCCAATCGGGGCGAAACATAACGATGGACAATTGGTTTACGAGCTAAAAGTTTAACCTAACTGCTGTTGGTACAATGAAATCAAATAAAGCTTGCATACCTGCAAAATTCAAAGCAAATAATCGTGAGTTACATTCGTTTATGTTCGGATTCCAAAAAAAATTTACTTTAGTTTCATACGTCCCAAAACCCCAAAGAAATGTGTTCATGCTCTCATCTCTTCATCATAATATGGATATAGATCTTGAAACTGGCGTGAAAAGAAAACCAGACATAATAACATTCTACAACAAAACGAAAAGTGGCGTTGACAACGTTGACAAGCTTATCAAATCTTACGACGTATCAAGAAACATGAGGAGATGGCCACTAACATTATTTTTCTGGTTGCTGAACACTGCAGGAATAAATACAAAAAATATTCAAATGCTCAATTGTCCACATATCAAGAATAATCGGAAAATTTTTATCAAAGAGTTGGGTCTAGCTCTGATTGACCCACATTTACAATCAAGACAGAAAAACACTCGTGTTCCTGTAAATATTCGCAAACGAATTGCTGACTATGTTGGAAGTCAGGATGTCCACCAATGAAAAAGTCAGCACCTGGTGTGAAGCGCAGATGTACCGTTTGCCCAGTAAAGGATCATGCTATTTTTCTAAGTGCAATATGCTACAAATCTAAAGCTGGAGATAATATTGTTGGAAGTGATGAGGACTGAAAATTTTATAACTAAGTTTAAGAGTATAAAGGTGCCTTACATTTCCCAAAGTCTGATTGAGATCTCATTACTTTTAATTTATAATAATTGTTAACAAAAAGCTCAAAGTTTAATTTTATGTTAAAAAAGAACAAAACTTCATTAAAAATATAAATAATAAAGATAGTTGATTTGTAAAACGATTTTTATTTCTAAACCTAATATTAGTATGTAATTTCATTATAAAACAATTATTTTTATTTATTTACTGCAATATGTATATAAAATAGTGATCCCAAACTGGGTCTGCCAGACCCAGCAGGCATACCGCGTTACTTCTCGCCACCAGGCATACCGAGGATTAAGAAAATTTGACGCAACCGATTTTCCAACCATCACATACAACGGCACGGCCATAGATTGGTATCCTGTTGTTAAAAATCTAGGGTTGCACATGGATGCCGCACTTAATTGGCGAACTCAAGTGACCCAGGTTAGTCAAAAGGTCACCGGCACCCTACGGACACTTAACCGCCTCAAGAACTTGCTCCCATCCAGGACCAAGACAATGCTTGTGCAGACCTTGATTTTTCCGTTGATCGATTATGGTGATGTATGCTACTGTGACCTGAATGCAGACCTTCTCAACAAACTCGACCGCCTTCTAAATAACTGCATTCGATTCGTTTTTAATCTTCGCAAGTATGACCATGTGTCTACTTACCGTTCCCAATTGAAATGGCTTTCTATCCGTCATCGTTGCAGTTTTGCAACCACGGATTAGCCGCAGCAGGTGTAGGACTATTGCTACTTGTATGGAAACTAATTACTCTGGGCTATTGTAATGGGTGTTCAATGGATAAGGGGATATGGAAACTATGGATGAAAAACGGCGTCTGCCCTAAGTACTCTTATAGTACTTCCAAAAGGGGCAGACGGTGACTTGCAAACTCACTAGATGGGCCCTCTTGAAATAGCCACCAAGGTAAACAAAGTCTGCCATAAAGGCAGCCAGAAGGCAACACCGGTGTGATCGGCTAGGGGTGTCGAGCGGTGCGGCACCGGTTTCACCATCGCAGGCCTTGTGATAACGGAGACCTGGAGCGGGTTTCCCCGTAGTTACGCCCTTGAGAATGACAATTCAACCCCCGAGCTAATAGCTCTTGCGGTTTCCCTCTGGCCGGCCGACCAAGGCAAGCCAGATTTGAGAGTCCTGCGGGCGCTCTTGGAGGTCCACTCTGACCAGCCAATAAAGGCAAGCCGGAGACGAGGCCCTTGCCTAACTTATAGAATCAGGCAAGTCATTTATATACAGCAAAAACAAAAGGGGTCCTAGCACACTCCCCTGCGGGACACCCATTCTGTTAAATTTGGATGAGATGACACACTTACCATTAATTCTAAGTCATCGTTAAAATTATTAATCTCGACATGTTGATAACGGTCATTTAGGAAGTTTTCTATCCAGTTCAATGCTACTCCGCTGATGCCATATTTATCACATTTATTGAGTAGAGTTTTATGTTCAACAAAGTCAAAGGCCTTGCTCATATAAAAAAATATGGCTACAACTGGTTTTATTTTATCGATGTATTGGGTGATGTTACTGATTAGAGTAAAGACTGCTAAAGAAGTTGATCTACCTCGCTGAAAACCGTTATGTTATGTTTATTTATAAAATCCAGTAATCTGCTGTAAAATACCTTTTCAAAGATTTTGGATAAAATGGGAACAAGAGTAATTGGCCTTTAGTTATTACGCTCCTTTCTGTCACCTTTTTTAAATAGAGGCTTAACTATGGAATGTTTTAATTTTTCCAGAATGTGATTGAGAACTGGAGCAATCACGTGAGCACTAGCCTCAATAATGCTTGTTGATAAAAAATCGTAACCCACCGCTTTAGTATTATTAAGGGATTTAATCATATTATTTTTTCTGATACCGTCGTGGGTTTTAAGAATATCGACTTATCATTAATTTGACTAAGCGTTTGACTTTATAATGTAGGTGCATTTAAAGGGAGTGCATTAGTTGTGTCAATAAAAAACTCATTAAATGTCATCGCTATAAGGGTGGGATCACTAATAATATCTTCGTTAAGTTGCATTGCCTCTATATTATTTAGAGTCTTAACACTGTCGTTTGTTACTTTTATTACGCTCCAGGTAGCTTTACATTTATTATCAGCCCGAGTTATAAACTTTTTGTTAAGGTTCCTTTTTGAAAATGAATACATTTTTTTAATATTTTTCTGTAATCATTATATTATATCTTTTTAACGATATTGCCGTTTTTTGTTTATAATAGGTGAACCTCATTCGCCTTTTAGTGGAGTTATACTGTTTAGGCCTTTAATAATCCATCTAGGAGATTGTAGGTTAGAACTTATTTTCTTTTTGTAGTAAGGAAAGCAAAGGTTAAAAAACAGTGTTAGTTACTGATGAAAAATATTAAAAATCTTGTTGACATCTTACTCTGCATAAATCTCTTGCTACGATATTTGTGAAATGGTATATACAAATTTCGCAACATTTTCATTACTAAAGTCTCGCCGCTGAGTGTACCAATAGCGTTGAACTTTTTTATATTTGCAATGTGGAAATTTTTTTTTTAGATTAACCACCATAAAGGGTCGGATATTTGGTTCATTAAGCTTTGATTTGTTTTTTTTATACACCATGATACATCCACTTCTCGCCGAGATATCGGTCTTCAAATGGGAAAGAATCCTATAGTCTTTGATTATCGATATCTCAGCAACCAATGATCGCACAGAAAGTTGAAGGTGGGTTTTAAGAATTTGAATGAAATTTACTTAACGAATAGCCATTGCTTTTCCGAAAAAGAATTTTTTCTTTTAGTTACATGAATTTGAAAATGCAACAAAAAAGGACTTTTGGTGTTTTTTTGGAAAATCAAGCGCTAGATCGAAAATATTTAGGAAACCACTATTATTAAGTATGCCTTTTACAGTTCAATATATCCACAAAAACCCTGCAAAAAAACAAATAAATCCAGCCAGCTGTTTTATTGTTTCAATTGATTGACTCAATCCTCAGAACACACATCCATCAGAGACGAGAATGGAAGTATAGTAAATGGTGAAAGAGTATTTTGAAAGTTTATTCGAAAGAACGGCGATAGAGACACCGATAGCAGAAGTGAATTGTAATGATAGCAATGATGAAAGCGTTATTGGCGTGGATGAGATCGTGAAGGCACTGGGAAGTATGAAAGTAGGTAAGGCTGCAGGATATCATAGGATTACAGTCGAAATGCTGAAGGCTGGACAGGGCATCATAGTTGGTCAGTTGCAGCGGTTATATAACTTGTGTTGGAACACCGGCCGAGTACCTAATGACTGGACCACAGCTGTAGTTGTGCCTCTTTATAAAGGAAAAGGCTCGCAACAAGACTGCAAAAACTATAGAGGCATTAGCCTTCTCAGCATTGTTGGCAAATTGTATGCAAAGGTACTTATTGAAAGAGTTATGGAAGTAACCGACAAGAAAATATGGGATGTACAAGCGGGATTCCGAAAGGGTATGGGATGCACGGATCAGGTTTTTTCCTTGCGAAGCATAGCCGGAAAATTTTTGGCCAAAGGTCAAAAGGTCTATTGCGCATTCGTGGATTAGGAAAAGGCTTACGATAGAGTGGTGAGGAATGAAATGTGGTCGGTGTTGTCAATGAATGGGGTGGACAGCAGCCTCATTCGAGCTCTGAAATCCCTTTATGAGGATTCTAGAGCTTTTGTGAGGATAAACGGGGCATACACTGACTGGTTTACTATCGATAAAGGTGTTAGACAGGGATGTGTAGCGTCGCCGTGGCTGTTCAACCTCTTCATGGACAGTTGTTTGCAAGATTTAAAACATAGTGACTGCGGATTAAGGATGAATGGGTTACTCGTCAAATGCCTCCTTTATGCTGATGATCAGGTAATACTTGCATCTTCAACGGAGGAGTTGCAGGAGATGGTAACAATCATGCATCGTGCGTTAGAAAGGAAAGGAATGAAAGTGAATGTAAGTAAAACGAAAGTTATGGTTTTTGAAAAGGAGGAATGCGTTACGGCTTGTAATGTTTTGATCGATGGACAGCGAGAGGAACAAGTGAATGAGTTTATCTACTTAGGTACGTTGTTTACAAGAGATGGTAAGGATGAAGCAGATATTGAAAGGAGAGTTAATGCCGGTAATTGTGTGAATGGAGCTCTGAAGGCGTTTATGAACAGTCAAAACGTGTCCAAAAAGGCACGTTTGGCTGTACATAGAGGTGTGTTAGTGCCTACCCTTATGTATGGTAGTGAAAGTTGGGTATGGCAAAAGAGATTTGAAAGTAGAATAAATGCTGTAGAAATGAGAGCACTGAGAAGTATGTGTGGTGTGTCTTTGACCGACAGAGTAAAGAATTGTGTGATACGAGAGTGGTGTGGGGTAAAAGAAGATGTAGTGACAAGCATTGAGGCACATGGAGAGGATGGATGACGATAGACTGACAAAGAAGATATATCAGGCTTGTGTGAATGGGACAGGACAAAGGGGAAGACCTAGGAGAACGTTCTCTGACCAGATTGGAGACATCCTGAAAAAGGACAAGTCAGAAGTACCCTTAACAGAAGAGCATGCATGAGAAACTTGATGGGAGTGAGTGAAGCAAGTGAGGTATGTCAGGATCGTTGCAAATGGCGTTCCGTAGTCTCTGCCTACCCCTCCGGGAAACAGGCGTGAGTCTATGTATGTATGTATGTATTGATTGAATTTTTGAAAAAATTAAACGATCACGTTTTTTTTCTCTGAAAAGCTCAGAATTAAAAAAAAATGAGAAAAAGGGATTTTCGAACGTTTTCCACATTTTTGCTTCAGAAAGTGCTTAAATTTAAAAGCAACAACAATAAAAAAAAATGAATTGATGAGAATAATTACCGCCGGCATTAGCGTTATCCAAAGCGCACCACGTGTGTGTGTGCACTTGAAGACCAATATTTCGGCGAAAAGTGGACGTATCAAGGTGTATAAAAAAACAAATTAAAGCTAAATGAACAAAATATCCGATGATTATAGCGGTTAAGCTAAAAAAAAATTTTCATACATATCTTCTTGAATCGATTTATGACATTCTGGTTGTTAGTTATTTGATTTTTAATGAGCTATTTTCAAGTAGTAAATACTCAATTTCCTGGTGACAACTTTCTAATTGACGTTTCAGGGTTTCGATTTTGTCCCTGAGTTCTTCATAAACTTCGGGTTGTATAGTTGAGAGATCAGGTAGACTTTTTCCCAGATAACCAGATGCAGAGTTTTGTGACAAATTTAGAAAAGAATGATCAATTTCTGTGTTATTTTTATTTTTTCTTAGGGTCGTATTTTCTAAATTGCTATCCATTATTTTCGGTTTATTGTTCCTGGTTTTATACAAGATAATACTAATATCCAATAAAATATGGTGTATGTATGTCAAATGAATATGTGTATGTATGTAATTATGTCCAATTAAAATGTCAGTATCTATCTATATTCAATTCATGCAGTTCATCGAGAATGTCCTTTAATGATTTTAATGGCAGCACTATTGCATATTATCATTCATTAAATTAGTAATTAATCGGTTGGTACATCACTAGGCGTGGCGTCGGGACGTGACGACCCCACCGCCCACTGGGGGAGTTACTCTGACGAGTAGATACTCGTCATAGTATCTCCCCCAGCGCAAGCAGTCAACCGAAAGATGGCGGTCAAACCATTCGAACCTGGCGGAAGTAAATCCCAAAATTCTAGATGGGCAGCAGCATCCAGCACTAAAAACTCCCGCCACTGCGATCGCCAATACGCCTGCCAAGCGTGGCGATTATGGCAAATCCCCCCATATATGAACCACACCAATAAAATCCGGCCCCTAGTCCCCGGCGGCCCCGCTAGTCTGGTTATGGTAGCGGCCATGGTAACGGCGGGGCAAGGGGTGCAAAGAATCTCCGAAAGAGATCGGGCTACCACCACCAACGACAATTGGCCCTGGCAACACTGAACACGCGCACACTGCGGACCGACGAGATGATTGTCGAGCTGGAAGAAGAATTGAGCAAGTTGCGATGGGATATCATAGGCCTATCCGCAGTCCGAAGACAGGGGGAGGACTCGATAGTTCTCAATTCCGGTAACATGCTCTTCTACCGGGAGGGCGACCAACAGTCCCAAGGTGGTGTCGGGTTCATCGTCCACAAATCTCTCGTGACCAACGTGGTAAATATCAGGAGTGTGTCGAGCAGGGTAGCGTACCTTATACTTAGAATATCCAAGCGGTATTCGCTGAAGGTCATACAGGTATACGCTCCGACCTCGACGCACCCCGATGAGGAGGTGGAAGCCATGTACGAGGACATATCTCGGGCTATACATGGCTACAAAACCTATTACACCGTGGTCATGGGAGATTTTAACGCGAAACTAGGCAAACGCAACGGTGATGAGCTGAGAGTGGGGCAATTTGGTTATGGGCATCGAAATTCCCGGGGTCACTTGCTGGCTAGCTTTATGGAGAAGGAAGGACTCTATATGATGATCTCCTTCTTCAAGAAGCGAGAATGCTGCAAGTGGACCTGGGTAAGTCCAGACGGTGCAACCAAAAATGAGATCGACTTTATCATTTCGACGAAGAGGCAGATATTCAATGATGTCTCCGTGATCAATTCACTTAAAGTGGGGAGCGATCACCGAATGGTAAGAGGCCCATTGAATATTTGTACAAGCCTCGAACGGTCGAGGTTGATAAAGTCCACGCTTCGACCGGCACCGGTTCATATCCAAAATCCCGAGAGCTTTCAGCTCGAACTCAAGAACCGTTTCGAATGCCTGGGCGAATGCGTAGATGTGAACGAGTACAGTAACGGGTTCGTGGATGCTGTCCATACAACAGGTGAAGCTAGAGAACCAGCAAGATCTCGGGTCCGACCCTCGAGCTGTTAAAGGAAAGGCGCAAGATGGTTCTGCTATCCGCCGACGACATGCTGAAATATCGGCACCTCAACAGGCAGATCTCTAAGTCTCTGACTCGCGATCTCCGCCAATACAACACAAAATGTGTCTGTGAGGCGATCGAGCAGAATAAGGGATCCAAAGTGTTCCAGAGGGATCTGTCTGTTTGGCAGAGTCAGCTGACAAAACTGAAGACGGAAGATGGCAGAATCGTATCCTCCAAGCCTGAGCTCTTGGAGGAGATCGAAAGGTTCTATGGACAGTTATACACGACAACGCAACAACCCGCAAGCACTCCAGCGTCAGACCCTAGAGCTGGATTGACCCGACACTATACCAAAGATATCCCGGACGTCAGCGTGCACGAGATTAGTGTGGCTCTCAAACAGCTCAAAAACAACAAGGCGCCGGGTGATGACGGAATTACGAGCGAGCTTCTGAAGGCCGGCGGTGCACCCGCTATAGAAGCCCTCCGGAAGCTATTTAATTCTGTCATTCGCGAGGGTAAAACGCCACAGGCGTGGCATAGAGGTGTGGTGGTGCTTTTCTTTAAGAAAGGGGATAAAACCCTCTTAAAGAACTACAGACCCATCACACTTCTGAGCCACGTCTACAAGCTGTTTTCGAGGGTCATCACGACTTCCAGTTACCCGAACAAGCCGTTTTCCGTAAAGGCTATAGTACCATAGACCACATACACACGCTGCGGCAGGTTATACAGAAGTCCGAGGAGTATAACCAGCCCCTATGCTTGGCGTTTGTGGACTATGAGAAAGCCTTCGATTCGATCGAAACCTGGGCGGTGCTACAGTCTCTCCAACGGTGCCGGATTGACTACCGATATATCGAAGTGCTGAAGTGTTTGTATGAAAACGCCACTATATCAGTCCGCCTCCAGGACCAGAGTTCGAAACCTATTCAACTCCAGCGAGGGGTGAGACAGGGGGATATCATATCCCCGAAACTGTTTAACACTGCGCTGGAGGATGTTTTCAAGCTTTTGGACTGGAATGGACTCGGCATCAACATCAACGGCGAGTACATCACTCACCTTCGATTCGCAGACGATATCGTAGTCATGGCTGAGACCATGGAAGACCTAGGCACAATGCTCGATGGCCTCTGTAGAGTCTCCCAACAAGTAGGTCTTAAGATGAACATGGACAAGACGAAAATCATGTCGAACGTCCATGTTGTACCTGCTCCTATTCAGGTTGGGAACTCTACGCTCGAAGTTGTCGACAAGTATATCTACCTGGGACAAATAGTCCAATTAGGTAGGTCCAACTTCGAGAAGGGGGTCAATCGTCGAATCCAACTCGGTTGGGCAGCGTTCGGGAAGCTACGACATATCTTCTCGTCCGATATCCCGCAGTGTCTCAAGACGAAAGTCTTTGACCAGTGTGTGTTGCCAGTGATGACTTACGGATCAGAAACGTGGTCGCTCACTATGGGCCTTATCAGAAGGCTCAAGGTTACTCAGAGGGCGATGGAGAGAGCTATGCTTGGAGTTTCCCTGCGAGATCGAATCAGAAATGAAGAGATCCGCAGTAGAACCAAAGTCGCTGACATAGCTCTCCGGATAGCCAAGCTGAAGTGGCAATGGGCAGGGCACATAGCTCGAAGAACCGATGGCCGTTGGGGCAGAAAGGTTTTGGAGTGGCGGCCACATACCGGACGACGCAGCAGAGGTAGGCCCCCCGCAAGGTGGACCGACGATCTCGTCAAGATCGCGGGAGGCGGTTAGATGCGGGCGGCTCAAGACCGGTCTTTGTGGAGAACCTTAGGGGAGGTGTATGTCCAGCAGTGGACGTCATTTGGCTGATATGATTGACGTCACTAGGCCTGGTTCTATCTTGTCGTTGAAGTGACACAGTACAAAGGTGAGATGTTCTTGAATTTGTTTACCATTTAAAAATGTTTATAACGGCTTTTAAACATTGTGATGATGTGATTTCACTATTGCTCTGTACATATATTGTGGTGTACTATTGTTCTCTTTGCGTTAATGTAAAATATATGTGATTGTACGTACCATCAGGGGTCCAGCATGCGAGATGTAAGCAGTTTATTGTGATCCGTGGTAAAAACAATGTGTTCCAGTATTTGTACGTGCTGATGGTAATTTCATCATATGTTTATTGTACACCATAGAAAACGTCTGACGTGATATATTGGACACTTGTCGTCAGTAAAAGTCGCAATTTGTATGGCAAACTACACGTAAAGCTTTTAATTTAAAAATTGTTGTATCAAACTTTGTTTACTCTTTGCTGTCACTTTGACATTGATGACACTTTGACATTGATCCTAACGTAGACATTGATGACATAAAGGGAACGGTGGAAATTTTAACTTTTTTCGGAAGAAACACGAGCCCCTCCCCTTCTTAAAGTAAATAAGAGTGAATTGGAATAATAATGGCACGTGTCTAACATTTTTACCAAAAGTTTAAAAGTTCAAGTCATTTTGAAACAAAATTTTAAATTAAACTTAATTTTAAGTTATAAGTTGTTAATAAACTATACTATTTGTCCAAAATAATATCAAAGTTTCTGTTCTCTTTTTTCTATCTATATATCAATTCCTCTGTATGGCTAAACAGCTAATTTTGATGTCATTTTGCTGTGGAAGGTACTAACCTAAGGCAAGTTGCGATTACGACAATACGAAACCGCAGGAATGAGCTATATTCCTACTTTTTTCTTTCTTTTGGACTCCGGTAAAGATTATCTGTTAAGAGTATAACACCCTATGCATCCATTGCACAATCAAATCATCTAGATTTTGATTATGAAAAACCACATATGTCCTTGGCATGTTGAATAAGGTATTTTGCCACTACAACCCTCTCAACTTTCACTGATTTATTTAATACTCAGCTAGCGAACACACCATTTTCTTTTTTCTCAGAAACGACACCACAAACTTCCAGGCAAGGGAACACTTAACCCAGGAAGAACAAGAGAAATATCGGACGTCGGTAAGCTGCCCAATGGAAAGACAACAAACGGAAAATGCTAAGAAACTTAGGCAATGATTTAATGAGTCATGATGGTGCTGTAAGGCATGGTAGCATAGTAAATAGTTTTTGCAACTTAGTAATGAATATTCAATCGGTTTGGGCATTTAGGAAACCGTGTAAAGCATGATGTAATATCTGTAAGATGTGTATGCGATCATATAAAATGTCTGCAACTAGTAGAATCTCATTAGACTCGCCAAATAAACCTGAAGATCCTTATATCATCCTCCTAGCGTTATCCCTGTTAGAACCCGGTGTCTGGTTTGTAGTCTAACCGGATTTTACTAAATATTAGCTTTTCCACAGAGCGACTGCCTGTCTGACCTCCCCGCAACCCAAATGGATAGCTTAATTCTATGTTTTAGACTAGTGGTAGTGTATTCATAGGTACTGAGTCCGTATAAAGCCTGACAAAAAGATCTTCATAACAGCCACGACCGACGGCTTATTGTGCTCTCCGAGGCACGAGGCAAATGTTAATTTTTTATTCAATACACACGTAACTTTGTAAAGTTGTTGGTGCGTGGCGTGGATTTGAACCTCATACCGACTGCATGGCAGTCTGTTGGCATCTCCACTAGGCTATTGCTGCTTTTTCCGCTAGGCTATCGCTGCTTTTTCCGCTAGGCTATCGCTACCTTTTTGCCTGGAAATCCTTATAAAATATTTTATAAATATGATTTAGGTGCCGAAGAATTCAATGTTTTATGTCGTCTAAGCGTCTACTGGGAGACAACGTATACCTGATAATGGTGCGCTCTGTGCAAGTAAGCAGCCGATACCTAAGGTGAAAAAAAAAAATGTTTTGATGAACATGCTCTCGCCATGATTTTGCTTAAGTCTACCAGAAACTGGTAACCATAGTATTCCAAACAAAAACTCCAATAACATTCAGACAAACTTTCAATAACATTATACTCCTAGTAGTGATTGCTCTAAAAAGGAATGAAACAAGAAAATAAATCTTATAATAAAAAAGATTTCTTACCACGTTCCTAAAACTACTGTAATAATGAATGAAAATGCCATTGATTTGTATTATGAGTTCTTTTTCTGAAAGGAATATTTATTTGGACTGATTTTATTACGAAATACATTTATTTTAAGGCGATGGAAGATATTTTATTTCATGTATTCGCTTTAATATTATGATAATTTATACCATTATTTTCGATGTTAGTTATCTTTCATACAACATACATTACTTAATTATATATGAATATCAACGTAAAAGATAGTAAGCACTACATACATACATTAAATATGGCTGATATTTTCAATGTAGAAAATCGTATGTGACTGTTAAGGAATTCTAGCAAAAATAACAAAAAATCTTACTAGAGGTCATAAACTAAGCCTAAAAATATGGCAGTATGCCAATTTTGGTTCTTAAATTAGCTTATTTGACTTAACAAACATCAATAATCTGCTTTCGTACCTTTCAAAGGCCATATTGTAATTTTGACAAAATGCGGTTACGATATTATACGTAGGAGGTGTTGCATTGTAAGTGCGATTCCCGAACGGGGCAATCCTTTGTGTGATCTACACATTAATGATTCAGGTGAAGTCTTTATAAAAAAATAAATGAGTGTCATTTAATTGTATGTTTTTGACTTGCTTCAGAATATTTGAGGATCTCGATTTCGAGTAATTCCCAAGATCTTTATAAAAGCTGCTACCATGCTCCCCGAGGCATAAGAAAAGCGACAACTGGGGAGTTAATACGCATATAACTTCTAAAAGTTAGTGTATACCATAATTTGGAACCTTTCGTGTCATTTACTATTGGGCTCCCATGGGATTGTCACTACTGTTTTATCCTTTACAAACACCTCAAACTCTAGACACCATAGCATAGAATTTCACATGTTTATGATATGAATAGGTCAAAGTGTTAAACTTTCGATAAAAGATCAGATCCGTCAATAGCACTGATGGGCTTAGTTGTTAAACAAGCTACTGCATGCTTACTTCCAATCCATCCAATAAATACAAAGACACGTAGGCGAAAACTTGAGGACTTATTACTTCTAGAGACTTGTAGGCGTCACGAAACTAAAGCCCGACAGCCATAAAGAGTTTATTTATCGTTCAAGATAATATGTAATATCCCCAATCCCACGAATCTTTCATTACTCATCACTACTTAATCTTGAAAGCAATTTACCCTCATTTGACGAGGCTGACATACTCGTACACAGGAATAACTTTCTATTCGCATTAGATTACTCCATTCAAGTTTGCGAATCTCATTCCAAACCAATCTTAATATAGTATTTTATAATAACCCTTCCACTGACTTTATTACTTTTTATGTAAAATACCTGTGTACCCATATAATTTTGTATTAAACTATAATCCCGCCAATTTACAGTTAGATTAATGTTCAAGTTCTGACTTGATTTTGGAACGGGTCCAGCTTATTCGGCAATAATTTGGATACCTCGCTGATCCCTATTTTTTTATCGGACATTAGTAAGAGCTCTAAATCTAACTTTGTTTATTATTCTGCCAGCAAAAAAGTATGCTTCTAAATATGAATGCGCTGCTTTCAGAAAACTACAATATGGAATATCGCGTGCATACGATATGACGTCTTCGGGGAGCTATAGCAGGTTAAATATTTGCCATTACATACATTGCAAATCTCAAATAAGCTTAACAGACATGAATTCCACTTGGGAAATTATTCAGCAGCACTCACGATGCTTTTACAAAATTGCTGATTTGATATAGCAAAGGTAAATTATCAAATCGGAATGGCCTCTTAAATATCTTCTTTAGAAATGGTGAGCTACTTGAAAATCGGAATTCACAATCACAAAACAGGCTGACGTTTTCATTGAATTGAAAATGATTAAACCCATCCGAATTATATCAAGTATGATGTAATAAGAATCTGTTGGTACGAATGACAATTCAAGTAAGGCTCGTCCCTGCCTAGGCGGATTTCTAATCAGGATCTCGTTGGGATTATTGCTATGTGGCTTTTGTTGGAATTCTTACAGATAATTTCGGCGAATCAAATATGATTCCAGTTGTGCCTTTTTCAACTGAAATATATGAAAGGTCGAGGAAATATAGCCATTACGTTATCCGTGGTCCAATTTCCTTACACCTGCAAATAGCTCGTTCGATTCAGAAGATATTTTTAATATTTCCGCGCCGGCGTAGAGATGTTGCTCTGTCATTCCCTTTGAAGGCTTATTTATTTCGTGTCCTTTGTAACGTGGGTGAAACTATCAAAATATGGTCTGTATATTCTGCAAATCTGTAAACGACGTTTTCCATCTGGTAAATTGAAATTGTCACTCGAGCAAGTACAGTAATATTTGTATGTACAGTGTAGCTATGTTTTTTAAGTTAAATATTCGTGTTACGGAGGAAACGCGTGCCTGATATTTATGTTTTTTAAATTTTGTTTGTTTTTGTTGTGCCGAGAGAAATGTGTTGTACCTGTGATACTTTTTGGGCAATGTATTTATTTTTTTAACCGGAACTCTAAACGAGCATAGAATGTAAATTGTATGTTTTAAAATACCTGTAGACATTTATTAAAATGTTAGGATTTAAATATCCAGTGGGTATTTTTAGATTTAAAATTGTAAAAGGATAAAATTAATCTAGTAAATTTTAATAAATTCAGATAATTAATATAACAGCAGCATTATTTATACAGTCTCTCTTCTGTTCTCACCATATGAAGGGTTAGGCGATAGAGGACTAGGCTGTCGCGCTATCACTGTCTTAGCATTGGTTGGCAGATTTCGAATGTCATTCGAGAACATTTTAGAGAACAGTCACGATGTTTGCGTCTGACGTTTTGCAGATTACACCTATCTTAGGAAACTAAGTGATGCGCGTCAAAGGTTTGAACCTGTGACTCTTGGCGAGTCAATCTTTGGTCTTGCCACTAGCCTAGCATTGCCCGTATACTAATACATACACACAATTACAAACTAAGCCGGAAATGTAAAATTATACATTTGTATATCATATCCATAGTTCAAGCTCTGCTTGGTTTGGTACTAGATGGTGTTGTATAAATATAAGTATAAGTATAAATATAGGTACAATATAATACACGCAACACCAACTAGTCCCAAACTAAGCAGAGCTTGTACTATGGGTACTAGACAATGGATTGACATACATATTTTTAATTATACCTTACAGAATGAACATACATACAATATACAATTTTTGTTAGTAAGTATACTTATGAACTATGTTAATACAACTTGCACGATGATGTTGTGCGTTCGTGTGGCACTTGTCCGCGGAAGCGATGGAACACCACACCATTCGGCCAAAAGTCCTCCTTCATGACGACATGTAGGTAGCAGGTCGGGATCAGCACCACAAACGCCTTGAAGTTGACATTACGGCGCGACTCCAGCAACTGCACTCTCGGCATGTACTTGGCCTTTTGACGTACGTACTCCGCGATGTGCCCCGCCGTCGTGGTGTAGTGCAGGCGAGAGATGTACACGGGTGTGTTCGGTGCGGTGGCACGCAGGTTTGCACCAGGCTCCACAGGAGCCGTGCCGCAGCAGTTCTTGACGGTTTTCTGACGACGCTTCTTTTTCTGCACCGTCACAAAACCATCATCAGCTACCTCGTTCCTCGACGCATTCTCCGGCAAAAAAATCTTAGTAGTAGCAGGGGTGCTACCAATTACTCGCTGCGCCTCTTCTTTTTAGGTCGCGCGGCGATACAAGGGGGAGCCGCGGGGACGGGGGCAGGGCTGCGCTGCGCTCGGGTAGCGCACTCAGCAGTCACAACATTCCGCGGCGACAAAACTGCTGACGCGAACTTTTGGACTGACGTATCAACGCAGGCCCCTCGGCGCGTGTTGATGTTACTACGCGCCGGTGACCCAGTTACTGCAACTGCGTTACGTAGGTAGTCTACCTCCGTGCGCAAGTGTGCGACGGTTTCCTGGGATGCTTCCAATTTCTTGTTCACGCTAGACATGCCTTAAGAAAGACGATATCTCTCAAGAGGCTTGTGACATCGACGTGGTCGAAGGTGACGGGAGGCAACTTGTTCAAGTCCCTAGCCACAAACGTCGGCACGTCCTCAGGATCGGTCTCCTTCAGCAGCGTGATAATATCCTGCAGACTTTTCTTCGTCTAATCACGCCTGCGGGACACCATCTGATCGCATTTGTTTATCGACCTGTTCGCAAGCAGCTTGGCAGCCGCTATTTCCTCCCCGCTGAAGTTTGAAGCACAGATCTGAATAGCCGAGACTTCATCCAAGACATCCAGCTTCTGTTGCAGGAACGCCAGCAGCTCGTTCGCCAAAAATTTGCGAGCGTCGGCTTGCGCCGCGCTAATCAATAAAATTAATAATTTCTACGCGATACACGTCCGCCTCAGAGCGCGGTACAAAGAGGTATTGTGTTTATGTGTAAGAATATTATTAACTTACTTATTTCTATTGTTCTGGTATTTCATACTACATCCACTCACATCATATTTTTATGATCAATCCTTAGTTTAATGTACTGAACCTACTTATCCTTTGTCTTAAACCAAAATGTCGTTGTAAAAAATGTTAAATCCTTTTTAAAATTTAATATGAACATCGATTAAAACAGATCAAAATATGCAGTATAAACTTCATGAATATATAATTATGTTAAAAATGCTCACCAGATTTTAATTAAATTTGGTTGGAACTTGACTTCCAAGAAAGACCTTATATTTTTTTCAATGGATAATTTGTAAGCAATGTAGGCCGTGTTCACCTAAAATTTATTTATATTTAAACTAATACAATAAATCTTATGAGTTTGTTTGTTTAGTTTAACGCGCTTATCTCAGAAACTACTGGTTCGAATTCGAATTATTTTAGGCTATATAACATCACGCTATGGGCTACGGCCTACAGGTGTGGAGCAGAAGCCCTAAATATCACGGGTGTACAACTACAACGGGCTAGTAAAATATGAATATTATGAAGCTCATATGTCAAATGAGAGATATTTTACCTTTATTTTTTTTAATATTGTCAAGATTTTCAAGTGAAAGCTCCAAAAATATTCAAAATTCCATAGCTTTAAGTTCGACAAAGCATTGAGGGCCTCGTTACTATCAGGAAATCGGTTCCTGACTTCAATGGCAACAGTTTTCTATCGCAATTCTCAGAACTTGAATTTTCACACATGAGTTTTGAGCTCCGTATGAAATCTGTTATTTTATCAATAGTTGACGACTTTTGATAAAATATGTACCAAGTATTTTCATATGTCATCTGCTTATGGATCTATTTATCCTTATGAACGAGCATTATATTATTAGTGGCTTTATAGTAATCTAAGTTGATCCGTTATTATGGCGGAAATAACAGTAACATATAATATCCAGTAAGTTCACGCCTTTCCACTCTAGTGTCGACACGTAGCTAGTTCTTCATTTAATAAAAATACTAGTATTTGTATACCGTATGGATCATAGATAATATAATATGAATTAGATAAAGCATGTTCGACTGATACTCTTGTCCGTGATGCGAATAATACAAGCATATCTTAGATTGCACAATTTGACACATGCCAGTCGCTCATTGACATTCATATAGGCATTTTATAGATTAATTTAGGCAAGAATATCTGCTTGTGCTATTAAAGGCTGCAGAAGACCAAGCCATACCCTTACTCTTACTAATGAAAACATTAGTTTTCACCGGGAAGTACATATTTAAAGCTAAATTAAATAAAATATCACTAAGACACAAAAAGTAAACATTGCCGGTTTTACATAACGCTAATGTATATAAAATCAACTTTACACAGCAATCTACTTTAAACACCAAATTTGGTGCAGATATGACGTGTTTAGTGATGGAAGCAAAGATTTAAATCGTTACATGTGCTCTTTGCTTCCAAAATCTCTCTAGTTTTACTATGACTAAGTAACTTGTGTGTTTTTAGCTTTAATATTATTTCAAACAGTGTGCGATGATATAAAACCATATTTTCATTAAATGTTACTTTGTTTAAGTAACTAACCGAAAATCAGAATAAACTGTTGACTCTCGCAGAATAAAACTGTATCGCGCCGTCGTCGTTGTAGGTACGTATGCTTGTGTGTGCTAGGCACTGGAATGGCGATCTTGTTCTGAAGTAATATGTTAGGAGATTTGATTAACAAGATTTTAAACACGTATATAACACAGCTAATTGGAGAATTGATTCATTAAATAAACTTCTTTGTTGTGTAGTGCATTCCTAACTTAGATCATATTAGATATACTTTATTTATTTAGTTTAAAAATTCTCCTTGCTCATTTTAACAACCTGAATCGCCATACTACCTGGGATTTAATCTTTGATCTTATATTTAAATGTATTGTGTATTTTTTTTTTGTTTAAACGTTTCTTTCATACGCAGAATATTGCGAATAATTGTTTATATTGTTATAAAACTGGCAGGTGGGCTTTGTTGAATAGTGTTGTATAGTAGTGCTAATTAAACAAGATAAAGTATTATTTATATATTAATATTATTTATTTATATATTATTATTATTTATTTATATATTATACATACATATTAGTTATTAATTAGTGCATGGATAGTGACAGTGACGATTTCTATTCTGCTAGTAGTGACAATGACATTCACATTAGTGTTCCATCTTTGGTAGACAACTTGCAATCTTTGTTCTCTGGTGTTTCGAGAGACTTTAATGTTGTTCATATTAATGCACAGAGTATTCCCGCCCATTTCCCAGATATGCTGGCTAGTGTTGACTGTAAGAACATTCATGCTATTCTAGCCTCTAAATCATGGCTTAAGCCATACATTCCTTCGACTTCGTTTACTCTGCCTGGCTTCCAGCTCATTAGGAATGATCGGACTTAGAGTGGTGGCGGTGGTGTTACCATTTACCTCCGTTCATATATTGCTTATTCAATATTAAACATGTCTCCACAGTAGCCTCCACCCAATGGCGGTGAACATCTCTTCTTGGAAGTCGAGCTGCACCATACAAAAATTCTCCTTGGTGTTTACTATTGTCCATCCTTGCGTGTTGATTTCTTTTCGTAATTTGAGAATCTCTTACTTAATCTATCTCCCTCTTTCAGTCAAACCATAATTATGGGTGACTTTAACACCTGTCTTCTTAAAAACGGCTCACGTTCCTCTTCTCTCTCTTCTATTGCTGTCTCCACTAATCTGCATATACTTCCTTTGAATGCTACTCATCACTTCCCAAATTCTACACCTTCAATCTTAGACCCCATTCTTGTCTCATCTCTTGACCATGTCGCTACACATGGTCAATGTAGTGCAGATGCTTTTTCCTATCACGACCTAATTTATCTTTCTTATAAAATTCGTCCCCCCAAGGCAAAGTCTAGAACTCTCTTGCTTCCTAATTTTATTGTTATGAATACTGATGATCTCATTGATGATGCTAAGGCAATTGATTGGAAACTATTACTAGATGCTGATACTATTGACCGTAAAATTGAATTATTCGAGAGAAATCTTATTGACCTCTACGATGCCCATGCACCTGTTCGTGCTATAAAATTAAAGCATGCACCATCACCCTGGCTTACAGAGGAAATAAGACTACTTATACAGAAAAAAGCAGCGGCCAAATCTAAACTAAAATCCAAACCCACTGAGGTAAATAAATTAAATTACATAACACTCAGACATACTTGCAATAGGGTGCGTAGGGATGCACAACGCCAGCATATCCACAGTTCTGTAGAAAACGGAGATCCTGCGAAAGTATGGACATTTCTCAAATCATTAGGGGTTGGAAAGCAAAGTCAGAATATTAATCCTTACAATTTTGATATTAACATGCTTAACCAGCACTTCTCTGCTTCGTCCAATTATGACGGGACAACCGAACTGAATACAATAAATTATCTTTCATCGCTTTCCACTCCTGATTATACTCCTTTTGTCTTTAGTCAGTTTACAGCATGTGATGTTAAGAAGAGCATTTTATCTATTAGCTCCAACGCTGTTGGTTGTGACGGTATCATCCGTAATGTGATCCTCCCCATCCTTGATGTAATCCTACCTATTATCACGCACATATTTATCTCCTCAATTTCCAGTGGCGTGTTTCCTGCAGCTTGGAAGTATGCTCATGTGATTCCACTACCTAAAAAATCGAATCCTGTATCCTTCTCTGAATTCCGACCCATATCCATACTACTCTTCCTTTCCAAAGTCCTTGAAAGTCTCATCTATAACCAACTTAACTCATTCCTTATAAAAAATGACACCCTCAATCCTTTTCAATCAGGTTTCCGTTCTGGTCATAGCACCACTACAGCCCTTGTCAATATTACGGATGATATCAGGTCAGGTATGGAGGACGGCAAGCTCACAATTCTCTGTTTGCTGGATTTCAGCAATGCTTTCAACACCGTTGACTTTGATGTTCTCCTTGCCATTTTAAGCTCTCTTAGCATATCTTCATCCGTGATTGACTGGTTTCGTAGTTACCTGTTTGGCCGCCGGCAGCGTGTCCATCTGGATGAAACTTATTCGTCCTGGTGCGACAATTCTGCAGGTGTACCTCAGTGCGGTGTTCTCTTTCCTCTGCTCTTCTCGATTTTTATCATACATACATATATACATAGACTCACGCCTGTTTCCCGGAGGGGTAGGCAGAGACTACGGAACGCCATTTGCAACGATCCTGACATATCTCTCTTGCTTCATTCACTCCCATCAGATTCCTCATGCATGCTCTTCTGTTCAGGGTACTTCTCACCTGTCCTGTTTTTAGGATGTCTCCAATCTGGTCAGAGAACGTCCGCCTAGGTCTTCCCCTTCGTCCTGTCCCTTCCACACTTGCCTTATATATCTGCTTGGTCAGTATCATCCATCCTCTCCATGTGCCCAACCCATCTTAGCATACCTTTCTCGATGCTTGTCACATCTTTTTACATACATCTTTTTTACCCCACAACACTCTCTTATCACACAATTCTTTACTCTGTCAGTCAGAGAGACACCACACATACTTCTCAGTGCTCTCATTTCTACAGCATTTATTCTACTTTCATGACTCCTCTGATACCCAACTATCACTACCATACATAGGAGTAGGTACTAGCACCCCTCTATGCACAGCCAAACGTGCCACGATTTTTAATTATTCAATATCTAATTATATTTCAAGTTCCTACCACCTTTATGCAGATGATCTGCAAATCTACTCACAAGCGAAGCTTGAAAATTTATCTTTAGGCATCGCCAGTATTAATCAGGTTCTAGTTGCCATATCGGAATGGACTAAAACGTATGGTCTTAAGGTTAATCCTATTAAAACCCAGGCTATAATTATTGGCAGCTCTAGACTGATTTCAAGGATTAACTGGTCAATGCTTCCCCAGGTGTCTTTTGCAGGTATTTCTATTCCATTTAGTAAAGATGTTAAGAATCTGGGGATATACATAGACACAATATTTTCGTGGGCAGTCCAGTTGCAATACATCAGCCGACGTCTTTTTGCTGCCATAGCATCATTGAGAAGACTGCGTAATTTTTTTCCGACTACCACTAAAATTGCACTTGTGCAATCTATTATTATATCTTCTTCCCATTGACTATGCCGATGCCAGCTATCTCGATCTCAATAATGATCAGCTTGATAAACTTGAGCGGCTCCAAAATTTCTGTATAAGATTCATATTTGGTTTACGCAAATATGATCATATCTCTGAATTTCGCACGATGCTCAGGTGGCTGCCAATCCGCCTTTGCCGGAATACTCACATTCTCTGCCTTCTCTATAATATTCTATACAACCCTTCATTTCTCATGTATCTGAAAACTCGCTTTGAATACCTCCATGACACACATACGAAGTGCTTAAGATCAACGCAGCACCTTATATTGAACGTTCCTGCACACTCTACGGTTTTCTACGTCAAATCTTTTTCTGTACAGGCTGTACGATTGTGGAATTCGTTACCAGAGATAATAAGACAGTCTCAATCGTTGACATTATTTAAGAAACTTGTCACCAAACACTACTTAGCAGATATTCCATGACTACTCTTTTAAACTTGCACTGATATTGTATTTATTTATTTTATCTATACATATATATTTATATTGTATTTATTTATGGTACGAGTATCTATTTATATATTTTATAAAGTATATATTTATGTATGTTGTAATATTAGTATATAAGTACATAGTATTATTATTAGTTTTGTTGAGCTCTTTAGGATACACTATTCCATTAAGTATACACCATCACCTACCGATTCTATCAGTAACTCAATTATGTATTCCATTTTGTTGTCTGGAAGAAATCGCATTTTGCGATAAGACCGCCCATGTACCACTAGTTTTAAGTTGTTTATAATTTGATCACTGTATTCTTGCATCTTTTTGTTTTTTCTGGTGTACAATAAAGAGTTTCAATCAATCAATCATTCAATCAAATTATACAAACACTCCTATTAAATTAAATATTTTTTATGATCCTATATAAACTATCGATAAAAACATTTCGTTTAGCCCCATGCCTAAATGTCATGTCATTTGCATAATACAGATTATTTATAATGATATCAGCGTTCGAAATGTGTGATGTACTGTATATCATTAAATAGAAAAAGCTAAATTTAAGTGTTTAAATCAATTCGGTCACAAAATATGAACATAGAGATTTTTTATTTAATGCTTTCCTAACAAATTAAATTAATAAATATATATATGCAATAAGAGTTTGAAAGTATTTTTTTGCACAAATTCTGTTTTTCGTAACACTAAAAACTAGAATAAGAATGTAAAGCAGTTCTTATATCTTTAATAATAAGATTAATATTTCTTTATGTGTGACGTTTCACATAATACTTTTTAGGGTTCCGTACCTAAAAGGTAAAAACGGGACCCTATTACTAAGCCTCCGCTGTCTGTCTATCTGTCCGTCTGTCTGTCACCAGGCTGTATCTCATAAACCGTGATAGCTAGAAAGCTGAAATTTACACAAATTATGTATTTCGGTTGCCGCTATAACAACAAATTCTAAAAGTAAAATACTGAAAATATTAAGGGAGGGTCCGATACAACAAACGTAATTTTTAAGCAATTTGATACTCGATCTTAATAAAGCCGTGTGGTGTCCGGCGGAATAGAATAGCCCTCCTTCACTCTTACCGAGGTGTCATAAAAGGCGACTAAGATATTTCGACGTACGTATTATCATCGAAATTATTTATAATGAACATTGACGTCCTTAAAACGTAGAGAAGGAAAACTCGAGATAAACCCGGCAGTCTGTCCCGCCGTTAGGGACCGACTATCAAATACCAAAGCAAACATACAGTCCAACAAATAACTGACGTGTTCATGGCTGTAGGTAAAATGACTGTAAGTGTACCGCAGGGGGGTACCGGTAGAGCCGGAGAATCCCCCCCTCGGCCTGTATCTGCAGGACGAGGCTGCTCCTCGTATTCTGGGGGGAGCAAACTTGCAGCTAGAGGCGGCGACGATATTCGCCATACGTCACGCCAAAACCAACAAAACCTGTGGCGAAATTGTTCACGTCGGGGCGGAAAGTGGGCAGCGGAATGCCGATTTGCAACGTTGAATGTTAGAGGAGGAATTAATGAGAAGCTGGATGATGTTTACGAACTAATGAATGAAAGAAAACTAGATGTTTTGTGTGTGAATGAGACAAAGCGCAAGGGGAAAGATATGCTGACGCGCGGCCGGTTCACCGAGATATGGTCGGGAGTTACCGATGAAGAACATGGCAGCAAAGGCGTCGGTATAATTCTTTCAGAGCGAATGGCAGAATGCATGCGAGAGTATGAGTGCGTAAGTCCGCGACTTATCTGGGTCTGGATGAAAGTAGGCCTGACACCTATATTTTTGTTAGGTGTATACGCACCGGACTCTTCCTATAGTAAAGCGGTAAGAGAGGAATTTGGGAACAAATGAGAGAAGTTGCGTTATTGCGAAAGTGGAATGAACGTATTGTCATGCTTGGAGATTTTAATGCAAGGGTTGGAGTGAAGCGTGATGGGTATGAAAATGTACTTGGGACGTTAGGAGATGAGAGTGTCAATGACAACGGCGTGTACTTATTAGATGTATGTGTGAAGATGGGTCTGTCAGTGATGAATACATGGTTTCAGCATAAAATGATACATATGTACACGTGGCAAAAGAAGGAAGGAAATGTTGTGTTAAGGAGCATGATAGACTTTGTTATAGTCGATGAAAGAATGAGAATGAAAGTAGTGGACACCAGAGCTTATCGCGGATCTGATGTCGGCACGGACCACTATCTGGTAATAAGTAGAATTAGTGGCCTACTCAAACGCAAGCGGCACAGAGATAAAGGTTCCACTACAGAATTAGAACGTATAAAAGTGGAAAGATTGAAAGAAAAGCGTGTGAAAGAGATGTACAAAAAGCAATTGAGCGAACGGATGGATAAAAGCTGGAGTCTTGTAAATGAAGAAAATGTGAGTGAAGTATGGTCAGTTTTTAAAACCAATATTGTGAAATGTGCTGAAGATGGATGCGGTATGAGTAAAAGAAGAAGGAAGAATTGCGAGAAAGCTGACTGGTGGGATGATGAAACTAGAAGAATGGTTGATGAAAAGAAAAAAACATGGCTGGATATTCTAGCAATAGAAGCAACGAATAGAGCGAGCGGGGGTATGAATGAAGATAATGTCAAAGAAATGAAGATGAAATAAAGATGTGTGAAAGCTAAAGTAAAAGCACGTATAGAGAGAAAGAAGAATGAAAAAAAGGAGAAATATGAGGAACAATTTGGCGCAAGTTTCCGAGAGAATATAAAACTCTTTTGGAAACTCATGAAAGAAGCGCGGGGTAAAAATATGAATACATCGATGAAAGTGATTAGGAAAGAAAGAGATGAAGTCATGAGTGAAGAAAGAAAGATACTAGAGTGCTGGAAGAATTATTTTTAGAGATTATTTGAGAAAGATGTGAGTGAAATAGAACAAGAAGAGATGACAGATATGTTTGTGAGCAAAAACAGGACAGGTGAGAAGTACCCTGAACAGAACAGCATGCATGAGGAATCTGATGGGAGTGAATGAAGCAAGAGAGATATATCAGGATCGTTGCAAATGGCGTTCCGTAGTCTCTGCCTACCCCTCCGGGAAACAGGTGTAAGTCTATGTATGTATGTATGTATGTATGTATGTTTGTGAGCCCCAGTGATGAAATTGGAATGGATGAAGTTATGAAAGCGTTAAAAGGTATGAGGTCAGGCAAGTCTGCTGGGTGTGATAGAGTGACGACTGAAATGTTGAAGGCTGGCGACGGACTCATAGTTAACCTGCTGCATCGCCTTTTTAATCTATGCTGGAAACATGGCCAAGTTCCAGATGACTGGACAAAGGCAGTGCTTGTCCCAATATATAAAGGCAAAGGTTCGCAGCAGGAATGTCAAAATTATCGCGGAATCAGCCTTCTTAGTGTTGTTGGAAAAATGTATGCCAGAATTTTGATTGACAGAGTAGTAAATATGACGAATGACAAGATATGGGGCGTGCAAGCGGGATTTCGGAAGGGAATGGGATGTACGGATCAAGTCTTTTCCTTGCGCTGCGTCACCGAAAAATGTCTGGCAAAAAACCAGAAGGTGTATTGCGAGTTTATTGACTTGGAAAAGACTTATGATAGGGTGAATAGAAAGGACTTATGGAAGGTGTTATCCATGTATGGGGTGGACAGCTGTATAATAAGGGTTCTGAAATCCCTGTATAGGGATTCTAGAGCAAGTGTTCGAATTAATGGTGCATATACGGACAGGTCTGTCATCTCCAAAGGTGTCAGACAAGGTTGTCCAGCCTCGCCCTGGTTGTTCAACTTATTCATGGATAGCTGCATGAATGATATGAGAGAAACTGAATGCGGGATCGATATGGTAGGATTGCGTGTTAAATGCCTGTTGTACGCCGATGATCAAGTCATCCTTGCATCATCGGCGAATGAGTTGCAAGAAATGATTGACTGCATAAACGAGAGCTTTAAAGCTATAGGTATGAAAATTAATGCAAGAAAGACGAAAGTGATGGTGGTTGAAAAAGATGAAAGTTTGACTGAGTGTAATATTGCGATTGAAGATGGAAAAGTAGAGCAAGTAAAAGAATTTGTATATTTGGGTAGCGTGTTTACAAGAGACGCAAGATGTGAACAAGATATTGAAAGGAGAGTGACTGCGGGCAATCGGGTAAATGGAGCACTGTATGCCTTTATGAACGGCCAGACTGTGCCAAAAGAGGCGCGATTGGCGGTTCATAATGGAGTGCTTGTCCCCACGTTGATGTATGGAAGTGAGAGTTGGGTATGGCAGAAAAGGCATGAAAGTAGAATTAACGCAGTTGAGATGCGATCACTGCGTAGCATGTGTGGGGTGAGACTGATCGATAGAATTCCGAATGTAACTATACGAGAGAACAGTGGTCTGAAAGAAGATGTCGTGACTAGGATTGAGAAAGGAATGCTGAAGTGGTTTGGACACGTGGAGCGCATGAGTGAAGAAAGAATGACGAATCAGATTTATAAGGCAAATGTGTGTGGGCAAGTCGGTCGCGGCAGACCTCGTCGGACATTCCTCGATCAAATTGGGGACGTCCTAAAAAACGTCAAGGTCCGAAGTACCTGAAACAGGCGAGCATGTATGAAAAGACTAATGAGTGTAGAGGAAGCGCGTGAGGTTTGTAAGGATAGAAGCAAGTGGCGTTCTGTTGTCTCTGCCTACCTCGACGGGAAAAAGGCGTGAGTATATGTATGTATATATGTATGTATCTTCATAAACAGGTAGAAACTTAAAAAGTATTTAAGTATAGGTACAAACAACGAACGTGATTTTCCTTTATGACGGAAACCTTCGTGCGGGAGTCCGATTCGCACTTGCCCAATTTTTTATTTATGATTATTGTGTTTCATATATTTAATGAAACACGCCGTGGCGTTTTATGTAGGGTTAAATGTGTATTTGTGTGTTAGAGGCGACACTGCTTCTCGTATGAAGGCCTGACATACTAACTCCATACTAACTCCATTACTATTCTGTACCCCATGGTATGGATGCTAAAATTTTCATAACGTTGATTTTTTTCATATTACAACATCAAACCTTATTTAACATTAAAACGGTGTTTAATTCATCTTTTAAACCTCAACACTACATTACCAGACAATTTACAATCCTACATCATACATGAATATTTCTTTTATTACAATTTCAGACGCAATAGACAACAATGCATACTCTGTGCTAACTACTCCGCTCTCCAATCACCAGAAACGGGTGTAGTCTGTTAAAAAGTGTTACGGCAGATTACGACCAAGCCAGTCAAATTTCAACCCAACACAAAAGTTTCAACGCCTTTATAGTAGCTAAAGCAGATTTGGCAAAACCATGACGTATCCAACGATTACACAATATCCCTGTATCCTCAAAGAGTCAACTAGTCCAAACATCATACCACTAAGCCGACCTTAGAGCTTAAGAACTGCCTACATCTGGCATCATTCCAATTCTGAACTTTACAGTATATTCCTAGACATAAGTTATCAGCTGTTGTCAAACTGTGATTCGACGTCATTAAGAATCTCATTCCATTCCCGTTTATGCATGCGCGAAGATATAATGCACTTTATGTCTTTTGTACATAGCTTTTGTATTAAGTTGAACATTTTATAGTGGATCGTAAAGCGGTGCATTAAATCTGATGTCTGATGAGATGATCTGATGAGATCTGGGTATCGTATAATTACATACATTTTGGTATCGTTGCGCGTTGGTTTGAATATTATGTATAGCTTTCCGGAGCTCGTTTTCTGAGGGATAAGGGAGGTTAAGCAACCTATTGTGAAGAGTTAAGATGATGGGTGATCGGCATTTTGAGCTGAATTTTGTTTCTTTTGTGCATATGTATGGCATACCATATGCACAAAAGAAATATGCAGAAAAGAATGTACCATAGTGCATGCAATGGTGATGACCACAGACCGTAGAGCTTTTCGGTAGTTCTCCATCTAGCCTATACCAATAGATAGAATCATTGTCAAAGTAATGTTTTGGCGGTATACAGTAGTAATTGTCTGGCTCAACCGGGCAGCATTCCCCTTTGTTATAGAAAATCAAAGGTATTCTTCTCATATTGTTTAGAGAAATCGCCGGAGTCCAAAGGCATTGTTTTATTACTCTTGCTGCCCAAAAAAAAAAGGAGAGAGGAGTCGGGTGTTGATGCCAAAGAACATTTTAACATAATATTTATTTAGTAAATATCATGTTGACATACAATCTCATGCATATTCTTTGCTAGTTAGCCGATGAATGTAGTTATTTTATAAATTCATACACGCACCTATAACATAGTTAAATAGGTTCATTTTAAAGGAAATGTATGTATAAGAAAAATATTTAGGCAGCTACGCTTTGCAGCTTACCATTGTGTATGTAAGCTACACTTAGCTGCTTACCATCAAGCAAGCCACACTTTTCGTCGTTAAAGCAGAACTTTGTATTAAAATAAATAATAAAACATGAAAACTGTAGCTTTATGTACGGGCATCATTATCGTAGAACCTTATGCTACCGTCAAAGCAAGTGATAATTAAAAAAGAGTGTGATTTCTTTTTATTTTTCATTTTAACCCATTTTTATACTTTTATCGTGGTAACTATCGCACGTGAAGCTAGCTTTGATTTATTTTGTGTTTCGTCTACCGTAAACGCAACGGGATTTGTAAATAAATACATATATATGTACCAGTCTTCGCCCGCGTGCATTGTACAGAATATATATATTTGTGAAAACCGTACAAAATCCGTCCAGTAGGTTTTGAGTTTATCGCGTTCATACAGACAGACAATGTGGCTGGGGAATTGCATTTCATAATATACATAGATTTCATTAATAAGGTTATTAATTTTATTCATTGTCCAATCAATCAATTCAGGTAACGTTGGGTAAGTGTTAGGTACATATTTATATCACGGGTTTTTTTTCCAGATCATAGATGCCAAATTTCAGCTTCTCTAGTTATATACTTCGCCGTCAAGAAAGTACCGGGAAACGATCAATAATACACCAACTGTTTGTTATGCATCCAAATTTATTTTATCATCTTCAAAGTATGTTTCTTCAGAAACGATACACTTACGCTAACGAATAATCTAATCATCAAAACCTTTTTTAAACGCTGTTCCAGAATTGAGTTCAGTTCTCGCCGCGAATTCTACTTTATGTCTTCTACCAATTGAAAACGGGTGCCACGAAGTGGTAATTTGAGTTTAGGAAAAGGAAAGAAGTCGGCTGGAGGCATATTTGGTGAATAATATTCACCATATTATGGTGGTTGCTCTATCGAGCAACCAACAAATACTCACCAAATACTATCGTAATTGTTGAGTGTTTGGTCAAAAATTCGTTCATGATGATGGCCTTGTGCGAATGCGCATTATCGTGGTGCAAAATCCAAGAATGTTCTTTCCAAAAATCTGGCATTTTTCATCGAATTTGCTCTCTCCAACGCCGCATAACGCTCAAATAATATTCCTCATTTATCGTTTGACCTTCCGGCAAGAATTCCGAGTGCACAACACCGCGATAGTCAAAGAAAACACTCAACATGACTTTGACTTTTGAACGAGTTTGGCGTGGTTTTTTCGGTTTCGGTTCAGTTGGAAGGCGCCACTCCGAAGTTTGTTGACTAGTTTGCATGTCAAACTCGTAAACCCACGTCTCGTCACCAGTAACAATGCGTTTCATGAATGTTGGGTCGGAATTCACTCCTTCTAGCATGCCCTCAGCGACTCTCATCAAAAAAATCGGGTCTTTTGGTACTAGCCGAGCGACAACATGTTTCATACCCAAATAATTACTTAAAATGGACTGGAGGGAATCGACTCGTGAGATACAAAAAGTTCAGCGGTTATCACTCTCAAAGTTGAATGAGGATTTTCAGTCCCTGTGTCCTTCACTTTTGTGATGTTAAGTTCAGTTGCAGACGTTGATGGCCTACCAGAGCGAGGCAAATCTTCCATCACATCTCGACCGCTTTTGAACGGCTCAACAGCTTTGTACTACTCATAAGCACGAGTTTATGATAAATTCAATTGACTGCAAGCCTTCTGTAACATTTTCATTTACTCCGAACACGAAATTCCATTGGCGATGAAAAATTTAAGACAAACTCTTTGTTCGATGTTTTTGTACATTATGAAATTCGCAACACACACTAGATATGATATAACTAAAAACAGCACCGTATTTAATATAAATTCCGTGCAAAAATGGAAAACAGTTGTGCCAATCTAACAGCAACAAAAAATCACAAATTTTATGGGAAGGGTTACACCGAACAAATAGTAGCAGAAAATCAACATACACAAAAATTATATTGAAAATCTCTGAAACCGATATGAATGAAAAGAGATGTTAAACATCATAATAGCTTGTGTCCTAAAATGTAATTAGCGATTGATTCGTTCCTTTATTAGATGTTAAACTGAAATACCGGATATTTTCTTAAAAAATCGATCAGCAACATTACTAATTACGGCTTTTTAAAACCTTTTTGAATTTGACACGAAAACGCTGTAAACCATCATGGCGGTTGAGTGATATCACAAAGTGCAAACAAAACAAACCGTGAATGAAGTCTGGTCTGATGTTCCCACTTTTATTTTGTTATAATCGATTTGACAGGTAGAAAGTTTGACATTTTAGTTGTATTAACTACTAAAACGTCAATAACATGAATGGCTGACGTACTGTTTGACGTAATGCTCTGTGATTGGTGTTCACTGTCATAAGAATAAATACATTATTTTTAGTTTTAGAATCCTAAAAATAACATTAATCTTACCTTTTTATAATAAAAAATAAACCTTATTGACATCTTAATATCATAATGAATCCATAGATACTACAATCAAACCGATTTATTCTTAGTGGACACAAGCCTATTATGTATAATGATCCTTAAAACTCATTATACGAGTGCCTTTTTCATTTTATATAAAATAAGTGGAACGAATATTTTGAATACGATACCATTGCGCTCTGAATTTCTACGTGCTTCATATTTTAATAAATGCTTTATTTAAATGACATTAAATGAGTTCGTTTTACACATCATTACCCAATTACACATCGGTTTCGTAATATGTCAGAGCAGTGTTTTAAGTAGTAATAACATAATTATAAAGGAAAATATTTTTGTGGGGAGACTATCAGAGACTCGACCTTTTGAAGTTATGTGTTTTCAATATTTGACTGTCGCTAAACGGTGAAGCAACTTTATATATTCTAAAATCCATAGATAATATTACAAATTAATTACATCTGGACACAGAACAAATCATAGGAGAGGCCTACATCCAGCAGTGGACTAATAACAATAACACCGTGCTCACATCACAAGGATTTGTCCTGGGTGGGAATCGAATCCAAGGCTCAACAGTTAGGGTCAATAATCACCAGACCACCTGGGCAGGCAAAAAGATGAAACTCTAAAATTCTATTAACTCTAAAATTGTATAATGGCGCTGATATACTTGAGCATCCACCTGCAATGAGTCGTGCGAATGTTACAAAACAAAGAAACAAATAAGTGTGTTTTAGCGAGCATTCTTAAGGTCGTAACACACATATCAACTAGGAAAGGGATCGGCACCGTATCGCCTTTCGCCTCGCCGTCAACCTGACGTAACCACGTAACTTAAGCGGAACGGAAGCTCCGGCACGTCGACTCGGCTACGGATAGGCGACGCCTTGCTTCGGCTCGCCGACCGCTGGTTGACGGCTAGGCGGAACTACTTCAATCATTTTGTATCCGAACGCAGACCGCACGAGGGGCGTGGACGAAGAGACGTAAGCTAGGCTACGGAGAGCCGTGAGCTAGCGTACGGAGAGCCGTAAGCTAGCGTATGGAGAGCCGTAAGCTAGCGTACGGAGAACCGTAAGCGCGGGAACTGCAAGTCGACCACGCACCGCACCTCGTTCGTGAGCTTGTTCCGAGGCGAGGCGATTACGTTACGATTCCGATTAGTGTGCGTTGCAGTAGGGAGTTCCATACAAAGAATACTGAACAGCTCCAGTTGAAACGTGTGCTACGACCCTAACGAACATTCTGGCGAGCCTTAGAATATAGAAAATATGTAGAAACCGTACTACAATGGCAGTTAGAGTATATTACTATAGACTATTTTATTATATTACTCATAACTAGCGCTTATTAGTAATATAATACATATCAATTTCATCATTCATCAAAAAGGTAATAAAAATATTTATACATTCGTAATTTAATAGGTGTTTTAGTTTGATTTATTCGCTTTGTGTTACTTTATCTGAGAATTTATCACTATTCGATCGCTATGCTGAGTAAACCAAATCTAAGGATTTATTTTAAACATAATCCATATTTTATCGATATTCTTTCTGAGTAAGCCCATCACTAGTCAAGTTAAAATAAGTGACAACCTACGAAGATTCGAAACGTCATTTGTGTATTTATCTTTCTCTTACATTAGGCAAAATCAGAAGTAAAAGTACATACATACATACATAGACTCACGCCTGTTTCGCGGAGGGGTAGGCAGAGACTATGGAACGCCATTTGCAACGATTCTGATATACCTCTCTTGCTTTATTCACTTCCATCAAGTTTCTCATGCATGCTCTTCTGTTTAGGGTACTTTTGATCTGTCCTTTTTTTAGGATGTCTCCAATCTAGTCAGAGAACGTCCGCCTAGGTCTTCCCCTTCGTCTTGTTCCATTCACATTTGCCTTATATATCTTCTCTGTCAGTCTTTCGTCACGCCCCGGTCAATATTGTTACGGGTATGTCACAGCAAGAGCAAGACGAAAGGCAGGAGTTTTGGGAGAGTTTAAGAGATATTTTGAGGAACTGTAAGGATAACGAAAGATTGATCTCCTTATGGGATTTCTATGGATGGGTGGGTGTAAAGCGAGATGGATTTGAAAGGATGTTAGGTGCATTCGGTGATGAGATTGTGAACGAAAATGTAAAAGCACTGCTTGAGGTTTGTTTGGAGTGGTGCCTTTGTTTGACAAACACCATGTTTGATCACAAAAGGATACATATGTATACGCGTGAGGCGAAAAATGTTAGAAGAAGTATGATTGTTTTTGTAATAGTAGATGAACGATTGAGAAAGAATGTGTTGGATACAAGAGTGTATCCATGGATCGGCATCCACACAGACCACCTTTTTGGTGTTGAGCCGGATAAGTGGTCTCTTTAAAGGATGGCGACACTGAGACCATAATGAAAATAGAATCTTGGAAATAATAAAAGTAGAAAATCTGCAAGAGAAAGATGTGAAAGATGAATACAAACGAAGATTGATAGCAATTTGAGAGGTTCGATGGCATAAACGATATGGAAGAATTATACCAGTCTTTTAAAGAAGAGGTAGTATGTGTGGCGTCTGAAGTATGTGGTGTGAACAAGAGATAGAAAATACGAAAGTTTAAGAATACATGGTGGGACAAGGATGTACAATCAGCAGTGTCAGTGAAGAAGAAAGCTTGGTTAGATTGGTTGGCTGAGAGAGCAAATGAAAGAATGGGAAAAGCAACGAGTGAGGACATAGACGAAGCAAGATGAGAGTTTGTTAGGTCAAAAAGAATAGTAAAAGAAATGGTTAAAAGGAAAAAAGAGTAAAAAAAAGATGAATTTGATGGCAGACTATCTGACGATTTCCGGAGAAACATTAAGTTTTTCTGGAAATCCGTTCATGCAGTTCGAGGAAGAACTCAATCCTCAGAATACACATTAATCAGAGACAAGAATGGAATGATAGTGAATGGTGAATCGTGCGTGCTAAAGAGATGGAAAGAGTATTTGAAAGAACGGCGGTAGAGACACCCACTGATGAAATGAATGGTAGTGATAGCAATGATGAAAGCGTTATTGGCATGGCATGGGAAGTATGAAAGTAGGTAAGGCTGCAGGATATGATAGGATTACAGTCGCAATGCTGAAAGCTGGACAGGGCATCATAGTTGGTCAGTTGCAGCGCTTATATAACTTGTGCTGGAGCACCGGCCGAGTACCTAATGACTGGGCCACAGCTGTTGTTGTGCCTCTTTATAAAAAAAAAGGCTCGCAACAAGACTGCAGAAACTATAGAGGCATTAGCCTTCTCAGCATTGTTGGTAAATTGTATGCAAAGGTATTGATTGAAAGGCTCTACTACCTGGCTGAAATCAGCAAGGCTCTACTACCTATATTTAGAAAAGGCTTACGATAAAGTGGTGAGGAATGAAATGTGGTCGGTGCTGTCAATGAATGGGGTGGACAGCAGCCTTATTCGAGCTCTGAAATCCCTTTATAAGGATTCTAGAGCTTGTGAGAGGATAAACGGGGCATACACTGACTGGTTTACTATCGAGAAAGGTGTTAGACAAGGACGTGTAGCGTCGCCGTGGCTGTTTAATCTCTTGATGGTCAGTTGTTTGCAAGACTTAAAACATAGTGACTGCGGATTAAGGATGAATGGGTTACTCGTCAAATACTCCCTTATGCTTATGATCAGGTAATACTTACAACAATCATGCTTGGTGCGTTAGAGAGGAAAGGAATGAAAGTGAATGTAAGTAAAACGAAAGTTATGGTTTTTGAAAAGGAGGAATGCGTTACGGCTTGTAATGTTTTGATCGATGGACAGCGAGTGGAAAAACTGAATGAGTTTGCATACTTAGGTACGTTTTTTACAAGAGATGGTAAGAATGAAGAAGATATTGAAAGAAGAGTTAATGCAGGTAATAGAGTGAATGGAGCTCTGAAGGCGTTTATGAACAGTCAAAACGTGACCAAAAAGGCACGTTTTGCTGTGCAGGGTAGGCAATAACACCCCACTATGCACAGCTAGTGCATAGTGGGGTGTTATTGCCTACCCTTATGTATGGTAGTGAAAGTTGGGTATGGCAGAAGAGACTTGAAAGTAGAATAAATGCTGTAGATATGAGAGCACTGAGAAGTATGTGTGGTGTATCTTTGACCGACAGAGTAAAGAATAGTGTGATAAGAGAATGTTGTGGAGTAAAAGAAGATGTAGTGAAAAGCATCGAAAAAGGCATGTTAAGATGGTTTGGGCACATGGAGAGGATGGATGACGAAAGAAGTCAAAGTGAAGTAAATGTATTGAGTAAAACTGATGTTGAAGTGCGGTTTCTATATATTTTCTATATTCTAAGGATTGGAGTGTTCGCTAGAAAGATCGTGAAAATGTTCGTAGCAATATTTGTTGTTCGGTTCGACAAACCAAAAAGCAGCGAATGCTCGCTGTTCTGTTACAAGTGAATGCTCAGGTGTATCAGCGCCATAATGAAAACCCTTTGTACTACTATATTAATTGATTACTACTCGTAAGATCACCTGAGTTTAAATGTTACAAGTTGTACTTTCACCCTTTTTAAGATTAACTGGATAAAATATTACACTGAACTGTCGAGTTATGGAGCTTTGTCTTAGAAGGTCGAAATTTTTTAACTTTTCCAAAAGTTTACGACTGCTTAAAGTTTCAAAGCTAATAATTTTTTATCTTTGCAATTCAGAGTGCTCGAGAAAGTATTATTTGTGCCAAAGTCAAAAGCGTTTACCAAAGTTATTTTGGTTTTGAAAGCAGCAATGATAAGAGTCAACGGATCTTGGCTTAGCATTAAATAAAAAAAATTACAGTTTTAAATTCCATGAAACTTGATTTCATACAGCCTAGACTGTTACAGGAACACTTGGGATCAAGTTTTAATTGGAAATAAATGCCTAAGTCGATTAAACAATGCTTGAGTGCGTCATGTGTTGAAAGTATTTGTAAACTTCTAAGTTTGCGGTTTAACCTGCGATGTTCTTGTACATGTTGAAAAGATTTCTTTTAGACATTTTTGTTTGTTTATCGAAGAGATTTAGGTGACATTGATTCTCGCTCCGAATGCCTGGGGGAAGCTGAACTAAACTACAAAAAAAGCAAGGGCGCTAGCTTTGATGCATTTTTCCAGCTCAGATGTGATTAATTTCAATTTTCATATTAAGGTATATACTGTTTGCATTATATTTCAATAATACATTTTATACAAATAATAATGGGATAACTTAAGCTTGTTTTAAGAAATTAAAGGAATTTAAACTTGCATGGTAACGCTTATTTTAAATTGTCTTTCAAGATACATACCACATACCTTTGTCTCGAGTAACGGATATTTCGTCACTATTGCAAGCGCCATGTTCAGTGCATCCATGAATATATCTCCAAGGACAATGTAAAATTCGATAAATTTGTTTAAAACTTTGAAAGATAAACACGAAGGAGGCAGGCATTTCTACGTAAACGAGATGACACACGATAAACATGCCATATTCAAGCGAACGGTGGTCTGTGATTGCTTCAACGACCAGCGACATGAGGATTATTTACAGTTAGTAATCTTGTCTCTAGGTGCGGCAATACCGTTCAGGTACTAATTAGATTAGTGTAGGTTACAAAATGGAGCTTCATATCAACAATACGGAATAGTGAAATGCAAAGGGAACCCAATCACAAGGCCAAGACTACAATAATAATAAAATGTGTATGTAACATTCTTAAGACCGTATAACCTGCACAGTCAACCAAAAGTATGGTCTAGCATTATACGGTTTAAAATTATTTACAAGAAGGTTAATTTTTCTTCGAAATACATAGCATTCCGACATTGCTAACATAAGCCTGCCCGTTTTTTGACGATACTGAATGTTTAGCCAAAACTGGTAGACTACTTTCTTGGCTGACCATACATACCTACACAAAATGGTTCTATATAATTCAAAATCAAATTAATGTGTTATGCAATAAGGTAAGCAATTAATAAGTAGCCGCGTAATATAGAAACTGCACAAGCTATTTAAGTATGTACATAAAGCCTGACCGTTCTAAAATAAATTAGAAAATTATTCTTGGCGACCGCAAGAGTAAATAAAATTTTTGTGTTATGTACTACGCTGTGTGATAATTATTTTCGGGTTTCTGAAGGGACTGTGCCGTGACGAAACCAAAAGCGAGATGATTTGAATTAAGTTTTTAACGAGCTCAGTCTGTGACATTGCTTCTATGATAATTAAAAATAAATGATTTCGTTTTAATTGAGTTTGTTGGTTTCTCAGAATGAAGTGCACTGTAATGTGTAACGGACGTGTCGTCGCCAGTCACTTCCTGTCAGCCATGCCAAGCCGCCATATTGAACGCCCCTCCAGCCAGCCAGCCTCAGTATTGCCAACTGCCCAGCCAAAGCCGCCAGTGGAAGGGATGTCTCTATTTAAGCCATAGCTAGCCATAATTATGTTCCTTTTTTGTAAGACAGAGCAAATTAAACAACTCTGCCGTTACGCTGCCCTTTTATTTCCTCTCCGCTTAACATTCAAAAGTGTTATAAAGAGACATCACCCACAAATACTTCAGCTTCCCGACGCCTCATCTTCAGAAGACGACGACGACTCTTCTTCGCCTCCAGCACGGAAGCTGCTGAAGGATCTGCTGGAAAAACAAGTTTCGAAAACTATCCGTGATCTCCACGACGATAATCGTGTTCTAACTACATCAAGAATACATCGTGCCGCGTCGTGAATTCCGGAATTTGACCCCGACAATGAAGAAAACTCGGTGCAAGCCTGGATCTGGAAAATTGACCAGATCGAAGAAATTCATGGCTGGGCTGATACGACCAAGTCTTTCTACCTACAAGATAAACTGCGAAGTCAAGCAAGAAATGTTACAATCGCCTAGAAGACTACGAATACGCGTGGGAACAATGGTAATACATGTTACTGCGCGCATTTCCCCGACATCAAGATTACGGCAATATGCTCGAAGAATTGATGCAGAGAAGGAAGCTGCCAAACGAGTCAATGACGAAATACTATGTAACGGAATCCTATGGACCCCAGGCTGATTAAAATTTTAGTTTTCTTATTAACTGGGTTTAAAATGTCAAAGGGGCCCCCAGTGGCCCTGATTAAAGCGCCCCTCCTCCGCGCATAATCTATGACACTCGTCCAGGTTTGACGGGACATGTCTCTACTGACAGCATTTACCAAGTGTAAACACTTCTAAGAGTGAAAAGAGGACATCAAAATAATATATGTCTTTAATGGGATTGCCTCGCTTCTAACTAGATTACGATGCCTAGCAGTACCCTGAATACCACATAGTTAACTATCCACCATTCATAACCACACACCCACAAGCGAGATATGTGAAACCTCTCCGCTCTCAATCTCAGACGCTGGGTGCCGAGGCAGAGCCGAGGTAACTCATACCAGACCATGGTCACAAATCAAGCATGTGAAACCCCTCCGCTCTCAATCTCCGGTAGCTGTGTACCGGGGCAAAGCCGAGGTAACTCATACCAGACCTGCGTACACTCTTACTTCTTCGCAAGCCTAATATCCTAAGCTAATCACACATACGCAGATCCACTGGCAGGATACTTGTATTCTCTCCGCTCTCAATCTCCGTACGCTGGGTCCCGGGGCAGAGCCGAGAATACAACCATCAAACCGTGGCTTACATATATCACACTCTCTCGGCCATACAGGACCTACGCTAAGCCAGGCGCACCCAGTCAGTCAGTCTGTAATCGTTATTATATAACTAACTATTATAAAATGATATATTATAACAAATTCTACCAAACATATTAGTAAATAACATTGTTTATAGTAATTTATTCAGCCTGGGATATCAGTACATACATATTTGTAATGTATAATTATATAAAACTTATACAATGACGTTTAGTGATTAAATTTAAGTGTCAGGCACTCACCGGGATCAACAGCGTCATACCTCGTTAGGACTTCTCACCCGGTAATCGATACTCTGCCACTCGTCGCCCTATACCTTTTCTTGAAGCCCGCTCGTCTCGTTCCTTGTTAGTAATTAACACTTATTCTCTATTCTTGCCGAACACTCTTTCCGCGCCTAGATCTAGGTACGATACATTTCTGGCCTCCAAGCCAACTCTTCTCTACCCCTACGCATACTTCCCAGCCTAACACGCCGCGTCTCGTCAACCGCCGGGATCCGCCTAGTTTCGCGTACTCCCATCGACCATCTCCAAACACCACAACCCGTATTTCCTAAACTACCATGCCACGCTGTCCCGAGCTCTCCCGACCTTCGCGTCCTAAGCCCGACTCTCCAGTCAAACACAACCAACGCAACGCCTCTCGAATCCTTACTACCTGACAGGGTCAGTTTCTTATCGTTGATCCCTTTTTTTATGATCCTCAACTATACCGCATGTGAACACTACAGTGCCAATATTTTCTCATATTTCATGGCTATTTCTTTACTTATATGCCTGTCACATCATTCTTAAAAATTTGTCAAACTCTTGGAATTTATGAGTTTACTAATTGCATAACATTGGCGCCAGCGTAGCGATAAGACAAACACATGTGGAAACAAGTATGCGACCTAAGGACTATATATTATTATTTGATTTGGTGTAACCAATAACACCATTACAACTACTAAGACAAAATCGCCATGTGCTTTCGGTGCAAGCTCTCTGATAACGCCAGCGTTTCCTGCATTCGTCCTTTCATTAAGTCGTTGCAGCCCAACACACGAGCTTTTCAATGCCAAACGCCGGGTGAACTTTATGAAGGATTTCTATGTGCGCTTGACGAATACCACGCCGTATCTACTGAGACGAGGTTTCCAAAATGTTCAGTGGGTAGGCCACTAGCTTTCTTCGATAAAAATATGACATCTGCAAATCCCGAAACAGACCCATGTCCGAGATGCAAGAAAACTGGTCATCTATTGCGTGATAGCTCCCTACCGGATACGCGTACGTGCGACAGGTGCGGAACAAAGGGTCACATCGCTACTCGCTGTCCTACGACATTCGCCGGTAGCAAACCATCGACATCCTCATCTGACAACGTGAAGGAAGTAAACATATTACGTGCATACAACGAAGTTTACAAGAAGATTATAAAAATCAACAGTACCCATAGTCTGAGAGCCAGTGTGCCGCAGACTTACGGTATAGTAGCAAACTCCATATTAATGCTAGTTATACTAATTCATCTGCCGTATATCAAATGGAGGTTCATTATTCCCATAGAGGGTTCCTTTAGGCGTGCCTAGAAGTCAAAAAGCATGAAAATCGACTTTCAAAACCTGTTCGCAGCATGTCTGCCGTTTTGATATCTTAAAATATATATTTTTTATACAAAAATTTAATGGCAGACACTTGTTCCGGTTCCTACTATATTTTATATAATATCATAGTTTCCAAAATTTTATAAAATTTACGTTATTTTAGCAAAGCTAAAAATTATATATGTTATTTATATTATTATTATAAATATATATTTACAAATACAGACTCATAGGTCGGTTTTGACATGCGGACAGACCACACGATACTTTCTTAGTCGTGCTATTGAAGTTGCATGATTTTGATTTTCTCACTCTTCATTTCGCAGGAAACTAGTATTTCAGCAAAACTGCAATGTATGTATGTTTTTACATCATTATTATACATGTTTATCTAAAAAATCAGACAGATAGGTCGGTTCTAAAATGCAGGCAGACTACGTAATAGTTTCGCAGTCATGCTAATGGCGATACACGATATTGACTTTCTCACTATTACTGGCAATGACAGCGAGTCAGTATGAATACATGTGAACAGTGTTTTTATAATTTATAACTCTTATTTTCAATCATAAACATATACGTTTTTATAAAGAAATCAACATTTTTTTTCACTTACAATAATAATGATTTTGCTATTTATTTTGTTCTAACAAATCGTACAGCTCGAAATTCAAATACAGAATAAATAAATTTAATATTGGCTACAAAAAATCAAAATGATTCACTGTTCTTCGTCAGAACTGCAGACTTCCGTTGATTCAATACAGCACTCCAAATCTTCCAAGATTTTGAGATTTTCATCGCCTTTGTCATCAGAGATACCAAATTCTGTAAAAAAAATATTTCACGCATCATTGCATTTTATATTATTTAAAATATAGTAGGAACCACAATTTTTGTATTAAAAAAATATATATTTTAAGATATCAAAAAGGCAGACATGCTGCGAACACGTTTTGAAAGTCGATTTTCATGGTTTTCGACGTCTAGGCACGCCTAAAGGAACCCTCTATGGGAATAGTGAACCACCATTTGATCTACGGCAAATGAATTAGTATAACTAGCATTAATATGAAGTTTGCTACTATACCGTAACTCTGCGTAACACTGGCTCTTAGACTACCACGTAAGAGCGTACATCGATACCGGCAGTCATGTCAACGTATTAAACGATCAAGTTTCGGAAGCTTTATCATTAGAAGTCAAACCGACGAACGTGATCCTGAAAGGCTTTTCCGGCGGACTGGCGACGAGTAAAGGAGAAGTGGAGTTTCAATTAGAAATCGACGGTATTGCACTTAAATGTCAAGCCTACTTGTCCAACATCAAGATGGCCGATGTCAACCTATTGATTGGCCAACCAGTCATTAACTGCGAAGGCATGAAATTGACCGTTAGCAAAAGCATTGTCAAGCTAGAGCATGATCTAGACCCCCTCTGCGAAATTGAAGCTATCGAAGAGAACGATCGGTTGGAAGTCGTTTCAACCCATGAAGAAAGTTATTCAAGTTCGGGTGCTCGGAAACAAAGTCGACAACGACGTGATAACGCCACCACGATATTACGAACTTCAAGGTGTTGCCTACTCTATCCCGGCGACCCTACTTCGTGGCAAAAACGGCTACATCAAGGTCTTCAACTTGGGAAGCGAAGTCATCGTATTTCCGTCAGGAGAGGTGCTTGCCAGAGCTGAAAGCTGCCAGGAGTCACCATCGCCACCGCATCGAGCTCCGCAGCCACAGTCGCAGCCGCAGATGCAGCCATGGTCATCGCCGCAGCCAGATGGCCAGGTATTTTGTCTTTCTGCCATATTCACTATTGCCAATGAACGTTTTGATAAGCCTGGTCATACCATCGCCACTGAATTGTAAAAAAAGGTGTAAAATTAGACGATATAAAAATAGGACTTTTAAATGACAAAGAACACACAAAGGTAAATGGGCACCTTAGTATGGAAACCATACCCATGGCGGACACAAACGAAATATAGCAGTGTGTATTCATCTATGGCTCTCATTTACTATGGCATTAGTCGCATTAATGTGAGCTACGGGAATCTCAAAAAATTCAAGTGTCATCTATGTATATATATCCATACTCTTTATCTCTTAAACTACTGATCTGATATGAAAAAATATTTTTGTGTGGTCGTCACATTCATGAGAAAGGTTATAGGCTACTTTTTATCCCAATATTCCAGGGGGATAAAAATAAATGCTAATTCATTAAAATATTTTTCATTCAATTTGATCCAAAGCAATCATATGATCATTTAAAAAGGCAGCGGGTGCGTCTTTTGGTTCCTGGTGTATGGCCCAAAACAGATAATAAACAATGCTAGCGATATGGACGCAGCTATTAAATGTGCGAAAAAAAACCTGTTCAATGTGCGAAAGAGGCAGCGTATAACATATCTGTAAACATTACCTCATCCGTGCGTCACGCTGTACGGTTTCGATATTATTTTTATGCCTTTATAAGACGAAATAAAAACCCTTGGTAACCGTTTGTTTTCTTTTTTAAAGGATCCTGTACATTTTTCTCCGGCGATTTTTAATCAAACAATTATATGCAATGAAAGGTCATATTATTCCCCTTTGTTTAAAACTATCTTGGTTAATGTCCGCCACTGTTCGCAAAGCGGGTCAAATATGCCCAATGACCTTGGGCATTGGGCATATTTGACGGTATATTTAATTTATATGTATTAATTAATATTCATTAATTAATACATATAAAAATTGTTTCGCTTCGGGCACGAACGATTTGGGTAGTTCAGATTTAGTGCAAATGAAAATTAGGCTAACTAGTGATCAGCCAGTATATCATAGACCTTACCGGTTGGCGCATAGTGAGCAAGCAATAGTGATGTGTATTGAATGCCGGCATTATCAAAGAATCCGAATCTTTTTATGCTTCACCAGTCATACTTGTAAAAAAGAAAAACGGCGATAGTAGGTTATGTGTCCATTATCGAGCATTAAATGCTAAAACCGTAAAAGACAGGTATCCAATGCTGAATATAGATGATCAGATTTCTAAATTAGTGGATTAACAATACTTCACTAGTTTGGACATGGCTCAAGGTTATCACTAATTTTGTTTTTTGAAAACCAATTTTACCAAAATTAATCCCGAATACACGCACAAAACCGCGTTTATAACACCACAGGGTCATTATGAGTATAATAGAATTCCATTTGGCTTAGCGAACGCACCCTCTGTTTTTAAATAAAATAGTTGAATCTGTAGGTAGAACTGAAAACTCAAACTATCAAAGCCAAAACGAAATACTGGCGTTTCTAGACGATTTACTCTTACCCTCATTTGACGTTTAATCAGGTTTAAACATTCTACAAACTGTCCTTGTCAAACTCAAATCGGAAAATTTAAAACTAAATATAAGCAAGTGTTCGTTCCTACAATATGAAATAACTCACTTAGGTCACAAAATATCATCTAACGGTATTGAGCCAGGCGAATCTAAACTATTAGCAGTGTCACATTTTCCGGTTCCGTGTAATTGTACATGGTGTGCGTCAATTTATCGGGCTGTGCAGTTATTTTCGGAAGGTTATCCCTAAGTTTGCCTTAATTGCCCGCCCTTTAACGGATCTAACTAAAAATAACGCTTCATGGAGATGGGATAGTGGACAAAACGACAGTTTTGAACAACATAAACAGTGTTTGTGTTCAAAGCCCGTGTTAGCTGTTTATGACGCTACGCTTCCTACGGAAAAACATACTGATGCGTGTAAGTTGGGGATAGCCGGTATCTTACTGGAGAAGCAGACAGACGGTACGGTGCGTCCCGTTTTATATTTTAGCCGAGTGACAAGTAAACAAGAGAGTATGTACCATAGGTATGAACTTGACGACCGTGAGGGTCGTGGAATCACTGCGCCGTTTTCGCGTATATATCGTCGTATATACATGTTAAAGTAGTTACTGATTGTACGGCGGTTCGCACCGCAATTACTAAACGCGACATTATACCACGAATTGCAAGGTGGAGGCTATCTATACAAGACTACGACATTAGCGTTGAATATAGACCGGGAGAGCAAATGAAACACGTGGATGCTCACAGTAGGCATCCGGTTGATACGATGAACGTAAGTAGTTTAGATGTGGCGGATTGGTTTTATCTAGTACAGTGTCAGGACGATAAGTTATGCTCGATCGTTACTCAGTTGACAAATAATACCGCGGACTCTGAAATAAAGAATAATTACGAAGTCATTGATGGTAAACTTTATCGTAAAACTTTGAACGGAAGTAGGCTGCTTGTTTCAAACTCGGCTAGATGGCAAATAATGCAGATGCACCATGACGACATCGGTCACGTAGGATTTAATCGTTGCGCCGAATTGATTAAAAATGAATATTGGTTTCCTAAAATGACGAAGTTTATTAAAAAGTATGTGACTGCATGTCTTCATTGCGCATACGGCAAAGGAAATTGTGGTAGGAAAGAAAGTAAAATGCACCCAATTCCTAAACCTTCTGAACCTATACGCATGGTTCATATTGACCTCATAGAGCCATTTTGTAAAACTAAAAAGGGGTACCAATATATGCTCGTAATGACTGACTCTTTTTCAAAGTTCGTGATAGCAGAGCCGACACGAACTGTCAATTCGGTCAAAACTATCTGGGTATTACGGAAAATATTCAGCCTCTTTTCCTACCCTGATCATGTCATAACCGATCATGGTAAAGCGTTCACAAGTAGAAACTTTAAGAAATTCTGCAATGACAAACAGTTTAGGCATACTCTTAACGCTATTTCTTGTCCGCGAGCTAATGGTCAGGTAGAGCGTAAAAACAGAACGATTCTAGATGCATTACGAGCCACAGATCCGAGTGAAGCTTCTAGTAACTGTGTAACGGGTTCTGGTATTAAAACGCAGAAAAGGTTCTATGCGTTTATTTACCGAGTATTGTCTCACTTCCCTTGCACGAGTATGACCGACCAACAGCACGACACTGGCCTGAACACTAAGGGCTGCAGTCTCCCACGCTGTTCCCTCCGGTAGTGTGCAGGGCAGGCTGCTCGAAGGGCTGCACGTAGCGGCAGATCCTCGCCGGCGGTCTGAGTGCGATGAGCAGGGCAGGGCCAGACTCTTCGGCAGAGGTGACGCCGAAAACGATGCAGGGAAGTGTAGCGGTCTAAGTAGCGTAGCCCGAAGCTTTAAGGTAGACCTGGAACCCACAGCTGGGACCAGGATACACGTTCGACGTAGGGTCAGTACGTAATCGTAGGTATGTAGTAGAAGCGACGTTAGAGTAGCCGTGCCGGCCTCTCTGTCGGCCCCTTTATATACCGGCCCTTCCATCAGAGTTGGAGTCGCTAAGTGACCATATATGGTCAGGCTTAGCGAGCGCGGACGATGGCCTTCTCTGATTGGCCAAGCGTATGGACGGTATTATGACGCAGACGCGGTATGTACTGGACATACGTTACAACTGGGCTAACTCTTTGCCTGACATCATCTGGGGCATTAATAATACCGCGAACGACACCACGCGTTACAAACCTTACAATTTGATTTTTGCTCGGACTGGTAGATCAAAATGCGACGTTTCTGTAAGAAACGTAAAGCGTATATAAGAAGGAAGACTTTGTATTATAGCGACAGGCACCAACTAGTAGCGCATCTAAAGTAAATACAAAACTGGACGACTTGTATTCGGGTCCTTATGTGGTGACTAAAGTAATAGGTATGGATAGGTATCGAATTAGAAGCATAAAAGGATTACGTGGTTATATGAATTTTACGGGACTGGCATCTGCAGATTTACTAAGACCTTATAGAAGCATCGCTACCATGTCTGACAGCGCCAGCAGCTCTGACGAGCAACTGGACAGGCTTTACACGCTATAATATAATGTGTGCACATATTTACCATTTTTACTATTTAATATATTTCAGTATACCAGTATTGAGTTTAAATTAAATTTTTCATTTTCGTTCCTGAACAAGATCACCATCCTCTACATACCGTAAACGTTAACCTCATACAGTAAACACATGTAATCAAACTTTTCCATTTCACTTACAGAAATATTATCTAATTGTACACACATCAGCGTTTTATAACACAATGTAAAAATTTTTGACCTTAGGTCCCTCATACACAACAACCCCTCCACAAGAACCCCCTACACAACAACCCTCTACACAAGAACCATAAAGACGTGCCTTTACGGTATTTGCACAAATATAGGTACGGGATGTAACAAGACCCTTAACGAAAAATGAAATCCCATGTTGTACCAATCACTACGAACATTTTTTACTTCGGCACCATACCTGGGAAATTACTGGTTCAAGAGATAATGAGGCTCAAAGTTAGTATGGAATTTTTCTAATTAGGTACAAAATCGATGCATTTACCAAGCCAATATGTTCTTTCGATATCCTATGAACCCATGGATAAGTAGGTATTTCGAGCATTGCACGCGCGCGCTTTTAATTGCGGTTTAAAAAATGTGAAAACTTACAAAAAAAATCGTTTCTCAGGTATTATTTTTGGTTAGTATGACTTGGCATGATGTCCACAACGAGTAGACTTCGGCTTGGTGATGGGTCTTGTGACACCCTGTATGGTGCACTATTTGTTCTAGACTTTCGATGCGCATATGAATGAACGCTATCCTGTTTTGAAAGTGACCATCCACAAAATATATATTAATATTTGTATTACAGTCGAATAAAACCGACCGATAGAAGGTTCAATTTTAATTTTTTATTCCATTTAACTTTTTCAATTGATGTTATGGTACAAGTGAAGAATTACGGGGAAACCGACCGGCCAAGGAATGGTTATTAAGTTAACGATTTGTGGATACTGGCCTATAAATTAATTACATAAATAAGACGAGGAGGCAAAAGGAGGCTTTTTGGCTCCTTCTGTCGGGTAAATAAACGTTTCTGCAAGGCTTTCGTGACGTTATAGGTTGGAGATTATTTTGTGCCTGAATGTATTGCGATGGTTTCTCTTTGATTCAGATTGTGGTATTTGAGAAAATGCTTATATTAAATCTTTTGCATAATTAAATTATATACTAAATATAATTATAATACTAGTGTCCCTGGTTGTCCTTGTAACTTATACATTTTGAGATAGTGAAACGAAGTGGACTAGTCTTTTTTTTTACCTTTATCCAAGTTCTTCACAAATCAAAAGGGCTTACGAATCTATGAAATGGAATACAGCTTTGTTAGAACTGCCTTTCAGAGTCACAAACCCGAAAAGATATGCATTTCTGTTACTTTATGGATGGATGCGCTCAAGTCTCACATCTTTTTAGCTAGAAAAAAAAGTCTAGGAACGGTTTTCATTTCGGTCGAGCGCTCCCAAAGCCAATAAAAAATCAAGTCACGATAAGAATAATTAAATCCAATTACTTTTTTACATTTCAAGGAGCAAAGGGCTTAAGCAACGTGACATTGTTTAATTGGAATAATAAAAGGGCTTAAAAGTAATGTGCAAAAAACATGAACTTTTTCTAATGTTTGAGTTCCTTTGCAAGTTCGAGATGTCTCGTTTTTTAGATTAAACTCATTAACTTAGGGCTCGAGAACTTTTTCTAGTGCTGAAAGTGACGTCTCTACTGAAGGGCTTGCTCTAATAAGCACTTGAGTATGTATTAAGCGATTAAAGGCCTGCTAAAAAGTTGCGCAAAGACGTGATAAGGATGCCGTAGGTATATGTTTTACGCAGAGACTCTAATGTGAAACATATAAAGTAAGATAAGTTATGACTTAAGATGGTACTACTATTATTATAAACTTGAAATTGTGTGGGATGGATGAATGAATGGATGTTTGTTACTGCTTCACACAAAAGCCACTGAACAAATTTTGATGAAACTTTGCAATTATATAGGGCACATAAGCTATCTTATGTTCCGAAAACAGCACGTGACAAAAGCCGATGGGAATAGAATTAATAATATTATGCATCTTTGCATCTAATATCCTTTTAGCGGAGAATTAACTAAACGGGCTTCTCCACAGGCAATAAATGTCCGTTGGACCTCGATGGATGGATCTGTTCAAATTGCATATTGCACAATATTGTACTAAAAGCAAGGTCCCAACCGTTATGCAGATCTTTAACAATAAAATTGTAATAGGGAGGCAACTTTTAATTTACCACTGACACTGATGTACGCTGTTCAATACCGTTATCCTCAAAATATATTTGAGTTGCGGATGTCAGACGATAGACAATCTTTGAAAAGGCTTTTTGAAAGGGATTCTGTTAAATCTGGTTAGACTAGGAAATGGACCCTTGGGTTAAGGCAATGTCTTAGATGCATCAATACTAATAAATAAAGCTAAAGACTTTGTTTGTTTGTTTGCTTGAAAGCGTTAATCTCACTACTGGTCGGATTTGAAAAATTCTTTCAGTGCTATAGCCCATTTATCGAGGATGGCTATAGGCTATATAATATCACGCTATAAACCGTGCAGGACTTGCAGTATATGCTAAGCAGCCTAGCCGATTCTTCTGCTCGCATCGATGTCCGGATGAACTTGGAAAAAACCAAGATAAATTTCAATGAACATGTCTCTCCGGAACCGATTACCCTAAATGGGGTCCCTCTCGAAGTTGTTCAGAAGTACGTCTACCTTGGCCAAACCTTGCAGTTGGGTAGAAACAACTTCCAGGAGGAGGCTGGCAGACGAATACGGCTGGGCTGGGCAGCGTATAGGAAACTCCGTCAAGTATTTTCGTCACCCCTACCGCAAAGCCTTAAGACAAAGGTCTTCAACGAGTGCGTCCTACCCGTTATGACTTACGGAGCCGAGACGTGGACACTGACGGTGCGACTGGTCCACCAATTTGAGGTCGCTCAGCGAGCTATGGAGAGGGCTATGCTCGGAGTTTCTCTGAAGGATCGAATTTGTAATGACAGAGAACCAAGGTAATCGACATAGCTCAAAGAATCAGCAAGCTGAAGTGGTAGTGGGCAGGCCACATTTGTCGAAGAACCGATAACCGTTTTAGTAGTCGTGTTCTAGAGTAGAGACCACACCTTGGCAAACGTAGTGTAGGACGCCCTCCGTCTAGGTGGAGTGACGATATACGCAAAGTGGCTGGCAGCGGCTGGACACGAAAAGCCGAAAATCGGGCTCAGTAGCGTGCCTTTGGAGAGGTCTATATCCAGCAGTAGACTCTTACAGGCTGATGATGATGATGATATAAACCGTGGAAGCGGAGCAGTAGCCTTAAATAATAATAATAATAATACATAACTATTATGGCAGACTTTGTTAGCGGCTGTTTAGAGAGGGCCTATCTAGTGAGTTGGCGAGTCACCACCTGCCACGCGGACGGATGCTATAGGAGTATCAGTGGCAGGTGCCGTTTGTTATCCATAGTACCATTATTTTCAGTCCATCAAACACCGCTCCCCATAAACCAGTTAAATTAGGCTCCACATCATCACAATAGGCCTACATGTTCTGCGGCTAGTCCATAGCTGTACCAAGTAGTGCAGTTGTGGAGGCTCCGCGGCATGTGTCCCATCCCAATTTAGATTAAAACTCTCTACGGGCCTCTGCACGTTGGATCCGTATCCCCGTGTAAGCCTCCAAAAGGACCGGTTATTCTTCCGACACCAAAGTTAGAAGAATAGCCGTGAGGAAAGAGACACATAATAATAATAATATATTTATTTATTCTCCTCAAAACATATAAACAAGTTTACATTGCACCATTACAGTAAACACTTTTATAATTGTGTGAGGACTTTAAATAACGCGGGTGTAACCGCGGGCTCATCTAGATAATGCTGTTATGTTTACGTTGCAGTCTATTGGTCTCGCCATTAGGCTATCACTTAGCAGTAGCAGAGTCTTGCTGATTTCAGCAGGAATGGGCTGACTTGACCGGGGAAGAACTACCTTCTCACAGAAACTCGGTGAGAGAAAGTGCTGGAAGTGTGGGGAGCCCCAATTCCTTATACCCATCCCCCTCTTTCTTTTATTCCTTGCCCAAATCCAAAGAGCGTCAACGCACTTGTGACTCCTTTATTGTTGCTTAGATACTTAGGTGCCGGTAATCGCTGCCCATCAGGCGACCCGTCTGTTCGTTTCCCGCCTATTACATGAAAAAAGAATATGCTCAGGATTTTACTATACTTAATTAAATAAAAACCACACGCCACGGTAGAAATATTTATTACAACAGAATTGAAGACTATACACAACCTAATATTATATTAATATACATGATATCTTTTAACAGGAATACATTTTGTACAAATAATCTTATTATATCGATGAATCTATGAATTGATCGAACAATATGTTTACATTAAATTACAGCCAATTAGGTGTTGAACATAATCCAATTAAATGTTATTTGATAATACGTTTATTCCATGACAGCTTTTATTACAAGTAGGTACTTGTGCCAACATAAAGTTTTAACTACTTCGTATTTGTAATACTTCGTAGGTAGAGTTCAATACTTTTGTGACAGGGATTATAAGATTATAAAGATTCATATTACATTGCGGTCAATGAAATGATTGATGGAATTAAAAGTCTGTCTCACGCGGTTATGTAGATGATTTATTAGTGTTTCATCTCGCATGCAATGAAATGATATCGCGAACACTGTAAAGAAGACGAGCAGTATTACCAAATATAGAAATCGTATCAAAAAATACTTTATAATATAGCATTTATTATCATTATTGAGATTCTCAACTTCAAAAGTTCTATTCGTACTGAAATTGTATCCTTTTCATGTGTGTGAGTGTCCAACAATACAAAAAATATACCTAGGGGAACAACTGTTCTGAGAAATATTAAAAGATAATAAAGGTATGTAGTTAAAAAAGGTTCGAAACTTAGCAAATTTTTTGGCAAATAATTTTGAGACGATTCTTCAGGATTTGGAGGCTATAATTTTATAATACTCTCATAATAATGAAAGCCTCATTTACTCCGGTGTCTTATTTCATACATAATGGTACCTAGGATATTCACGTCTTTACCCTTTAAAAACCAGACAAAGTGACGTCACAAACAGAAACATCAAGACCAACTGAAGCGTAACAACCATTGATATTCGAGTTTGGCGATGGGAATGTAACGGCATCGTACGACAACTGTTCTCCTTGAAAGCTTATTTACAATGTAGCCATTATCAACATATTCTTTGAGTAGTATTCTTTAAAGTATTACACTTGAAAGTCAAAAGCCTGTAGGTAATGTCTTTCAGTAACGACGAATACCGTTAAAATGACATTAATTTACTGCCTTAAAAAGTTAGGAGTAGGCTCATTTTTAAAGTGTTCGCGACATGCTTTATTAGTACAGGTGGGCTAGAAAATCACAATTTCGGGAAAACAGTATATTCGTATTTCCTATCTATTTTCTTTACGCCCTCATTGGAGAATACTCCATATAATTTTCAATGGATAAGAAATGGATATTTTGCATTACATTAATGTATGCTGAAAAACATGCGATGCAATTATTTAATAAGTGCATCGCATGTTTTTCAGCTTCTGTAGTCGATGGATAAACTAATTAATTGCGACCAAAATATAGTTAATAATTACTTGAATTGAGGTAACTGCTAACACAAGAAAATAATGTCCCAAGTGACAATTGAGGGCAACAAAATGCAACGATAGACGTTCTGTGGGAAATGGATAAACGACTTCATTAAGATGGCAAAAAGCCAGAAGTCGGAAGCGTACAGTATGGCTTACTGCAGACGATTTAATCAATAATAATTTACTTGATTACAAAAAAGTCATAATAATTTAGCGTAGTCATTTTAAAATTATTTTTAAGCCAAGGCTTTCTCAAGAGACTACGTGCTTCCTCAGAAAATCTTTAAAAAAAGTGTTCTTCTTCTGTGGTTACAAAATATATATAAAAAACAATTAGTTAAAATATTCTTGAAATTTTAAATCCAATTTACATGCTTCCGTAAAACCACACCCTTATTACGATCCACACAGACAAAAGATACCATCCAACGAGAAATTATACCAACGGTTATGAGGCAATATACATACAAACGTACTCGTACATTCCTAATACATATTCTAAAAGAGATATAAAGGGTACCGAGGTACCGCAAGTGTGTAATAAAAATTCAGTTCGAACTAACAGGGTATTTAATAAAATTTTGCCACCATTTTATCTGGTTTAGTGGCACGTGTATAATTGAAGCAGAGAATGGGTAATTAACTTCATAAAGGTTGTATGAAGATTCAAACTCAAATGGAACTCGGGTTATGATTGTAGTTGGCTGACTATTTTCTTTGTTTTGAAAATAGAAGGCTTGTTTACTCAAGTAATTGTGAAGTATTTGCTCTCAGTCGTCGTTAGAAGGGTCTCAAGATACATAGGAGTTGTAACGAAAAGTCTGTCTATATTTGTTTGACATAGGTGTAAGGGATAGAGCTGGTAACATGAAGAACAAAACGTCAATGAAAACACTACAAGTCTTGTAGTGTTTTTGTAGTTGATTAATTTTCTCTTTACTAATTAGTGGAGCTTACATCTAAGAAAATTGTAAGTCATGCATTGTTACTTAAACCAGAATACCGCTACTTCGTCTTTTTAAAGAGCAGTATGATTTTTAAGTACCTCAAACAAAATCTACAAAACGCCATAATTTCTCAATCAATTTACTATTTTCATATGTAATTATATTCACCTAGAGCATGAGCCGACATCAATGCAAAAACCTTGAACTAAGTTCATAAGCTTCTCAAAAATATTTCACTATTATGAGTATATTAATTTCAACAAATAGTTTTCTCGGTGTAAATATGTTTTCCAGCCACATGATTTCGAGAGAACTCCAGATATTTTCGCTGCGGCCGGCGTGCATTTATTACATTTAATAAGGTAAATTCTACGTAATATTTCTAACCGATATTACAGCTGCAGCAACGCCCTTTAAACAAATTTTCAGAAAAGAAATGTAATTTAATGGTTTCTACATTTCATAATTTAATTTTAGCAAACAGTAATCAAATTAAAAACTAGAGCGTTTTTAAATTGAAGCTCTAAATTCTGCTTTTATAGAAAATTTCATGAAAATTTTGAATAAACTAGATATTGGACTAGCAATCTTAAATTTTATTTTAGATTTAGTGCTGATTGCCTTATCTATATTTAACTTGTTAGACGATTACTGCAATCCATATTTCTGTAGGAGACGCTATACGATCGACAGAGAGTCAGTATATTATATTTATCCACCTAATAATCACTATTCTGGATTATAAAACTGCTTGATGATAAACCAATCGCCAACCAAAGCATAATTCAAATTCTGCGTCGAGTGCCGTGGGAGACCGCATATTTTGTTTGGAATATGGGTATTCTTTGTTTCCATAATTATATATTCTATAGGTTAATGTTCGCAAGGTACCCCAATACAAGATTTAACCTCTAATACAGGTGTTGACTCTTTACTAGATCAAACCACCAAATTGTGGATTATACAAGTACAAAAACAATCAAATAAAAAATCTGTTTACAGTCAGTTCTCTGTATACAAACAACATCACGAACTCTATAAAACCCAGCACTACCCAAGCACTAAAAATTTCCGCATACTATCAACGTCATATTGAAAGTAATCATGAACTGATTCCAATTTTGTCACTTCATACCTATTTTTCCATTTATAAGGCCAAGCTTGGGCGACAGCCTTTCCGGTCCGAATTCGTGCTAAGCCGACAGATAATACGAAATAAGGTACCCGCGAAATGGAGGACCATTATCTTGCGAATGGTCAATAATCCGTTTTATAACTTTACTAGGATTTTCTCTTCTTGCCGTTCTTTATTAGCCAGAATATTCTTTAGAAAATATTCAAAGTTTGTTGCGCCTTTTTCTCTTAAGTAATAAACAGAAAATAAATATAGTGGTTTGTTTCTTCTCTTGAAGAAACAATTAGTTTGAGATTATTCATAGTACACTAGCGTCTTCGCTGATATATTTTTGCCTCCACTAGCTAAGTTTAAGTAATGCTAATTCATACAGTTTGACAAAGACCGGTGCGGGCTAATCAAGCGGCATTTAAACTTTATTGAAAGCTTCTGCTTATGGTGCATCCAAACCGCAATTATTGTGTTGCTCAACAAATGAAAACACGGCAACATTCAATAATTTTTATCAACAATCTACGGAGTTACCTCAAGTGTTACGTTATAGAATGTTGTGCTCTTACATTCTGAAATATTGGTCAACAAAAAGTAACTGCGGTGTGGATGCACTGTTAGAGAAGATAGACTGATATTTGTATAAAATTATATGACTACATTTGTCTACTAGTTGTGAGTAAAAAATGTTGCGTCACTTTTTAGTAGATATGATCTGGAATAGTTTCCTTCAATGACAAAAGTTGTAGTCATTTAATGTAACAACACGACATAAAATTTGGTATGTGTTTTTCTGTGATTGCCACAATGAGTCGAGCGTTTTATAAGAGCCATAACTGGAAGATAATTATGTTTTAAAGTGACTAGTAAGCTAAATTTTACTGGACTTTGATCCATCAGTTTTTTGACTGCTCAAGAGCTTAATAGGTACAGAGCTGTTACGCTGCCCGGATTTCACTATTTGTTGAATATTTTTATCCTGAATCCTTAATCGTCACTTCTCTGATTTATTATTCATGGTCTATTCAATAACTTTAATTCTGATACATAAAGGCAAAATATTTGACAGTTAAAAACACAAAAAGGTACATCATATGTTATTCCTTAGGTGCCCGGTACACGCTCCAGAAAAGTCAACGAAAATTAACTGAGGAGAATAAATAAATTGACAAAAGTAAATAAAGATACTTTGTTATTTATAGTAAACATATATTATAAATTTTATTTCAACACTGTTAGTAACCCGCATTTGACACCAAATAAATTACATTTGAATTCACACTGGACTCAAAATGATTAATTACGTCACAACTACTATTATTATACAATGAATGCCCGTCGCAAAAATTTATTATATTTAAAAATACAGTCTGTAACTGAACCTTTGCATACATTGAAAAACATTATAAAATAAACGTCAACACGTCAACTCATATGGTTACATTTTGGTGTGCTGAGTTGGTTGCGAAAGAACATGACGATTAGTGCGAATACAACTATCAAAAACACACGTAAATAAACATAATACACAAATGACCTCGCGTTTGAACTCACACTCAAAATAAATTCAAAAATTGGTACGTTCCACCAAGCATAAACGACTTATTTGTTCGCTTCCCAACAAAAGTTTTGAACTCATTTATATTAAGTTGTTTGCCAATATTGTGGGCAAAATAAACGCGCCCCCAAATAACGAACTCGACCCCTCAATTCTGTTTCTTCTATTTCAGAATGTTTTTTCGCCTCGTGACAAGTTTCACCAAATAACACGATGCCGTTTTATCGCGGAATGTTCCAACGAGTACACGTAGGTATGTGGTTTTCTTAAAGCGTCGAATTTCGGCAATCTTAGCGAAACACGGAATTTCGACTCGACCGTTCTCATCATTGAACTCTAATTCCAGTAAGTTCTGTCTAGGCTATGTAAATAGTTGGACATCGTATATTTGAAATGCTGCAGTGTGAATGCAACGCCAGTGCCTTTTAAAGCCTGGCATCTGATTAAATACTACTTACTCATGTACGAAAAAGATGCTTTTAGAAAATCATGTTCGAAGCAGAGCAACTTTTTACATCAATTTAACTTTATATATTAAGCAATTTCCTTACATTCCACGCTAAAAATGTACAGTAATCCTTAGTAAATTTCCCGAAAGCTAGATAATTTTAAGCGTCCGGGCTTACGATGCTCGCACTCGGAATGTTGCCCGAATCACACATCGGGTTAATCCCTTGAGATCTCCTTTAACGAGATGAAATTTTTTTGCCTGTCCACTCTATGAAACGTGACAGCCTTAACAAAAAGGAACAGTTATTTTTAAAACATAAATGGCGTGCGGTGACGTAACCAATTACTGGCCGGATAAATATTGACATGGATTTTTTATACGTGCTTTAAGTTGGTCTTTTGAATCGCACTCTCCAATACGTGACCTTTCATCTCTCAAGCTGAAAGCTGAGAACAAAACGATATGAGAGTATTGTTACCATTCAAACGAAGCATCAAGTATTCAAAACAAATATATTTATATCAATTTCAGAACAATTTTAAATACATCATCGAGAGATAAGCATCTAGAAAATGAAACTTTATAATGACGTATAATTTACTATAATACAACAATGAAACTTCAGATGATAAAATATTTCATTTCCAACAAATGCTGAGCAGACTAGAATATAATTTTTTCAAAAGCTAATGGAACCGCCTTGTCCCACTCTGCCTTTGTAACAAGACTAATAAGGTGAATGGATCCATAGTTTTCATTTTTTAGTACACAGTGTACCAATAAATTAAATCTACATTAGTTGCAAGTCAGGTTTCACTGGGCCAACAATTAGAACGTCCGTGCATTTAAAAATATAAATAGCCTATGACTAAACACAGCTACTTTTAGAACAACAAATATAAATCTGTACATAAGGGATATACCTGTTAGTTAACATCTAATATCACAAATATCTTTGTTTTATACTTAACATTAACACAACAACATGGCGAATACAACTAGAATTAAACACGGGGAGATTGTGTCGACGTTCGAGAATGCTTTGAGTCTGATTTCGTTTTGGACTGGATGTCCGTATTCTTCGGTTTGCATAAGTTCTTTGGGGCAAGGGAGTGTTTCTAGTGGTATATCGATGAGTTTTTTGGCTGTTTTTGTATATTTTCGTTGTACGTAGTCGTCGGGTTTATCGTAATCGTCGTAAGTGTCGTCGGCGAGGGTGTTATCACTGACGCTCTCGTTATCTTCCTGGTCGTTTAAGTGTCGTTCGACGGGGTCGGTGACACACGACACTTTTTCAAGGGCGCTCCGGAGTGTGTCGTCTCGCGTCGCGTTGCGTACCGAGTAGATCCATGAGAGCCGGCAATTACAGTTGAGTGGGTTACCTGGAAAGATATATATGGTAAGCTCTTTGTACATAGGGGTTCTATTTTCAACCAAGTGTCCGATATACGGTGTCGACTTATGATTTCTTTATTCATCCATGAAAATAAAAAAGTACTGTAACGATACGTTGCGAATTTTACGATAAAGGTTTTAGGAGGCATAGGTTTACAACATTAGTTCTATCAACGAAATCGTCCAGACAAGAGTGGATGAATAAAATCGAACCTCTCTCTTTACAGTAATCTCATTTCTGTGCAATATGCGTGTGAGCGCTGTGGCTGAAAATATAGTTAGAAAGATTTTCTATAACGTAAGAGCAGCAAACGAACCGGCTTTATGATAATCTGCTGACCTTATTCCTTAGGGACCATTAATTCCAAGTCAGCGTGACTTGCGCGTCGACAAATGTAGGGCAATAGAGAAGCATATAAAATGATAATCGCTCATCTCTAGTATCGTGACACATCTGCGTCACCTACCGCGCGAAACGTTTGGTTGAATATTATACGCTTGTAATGGTTTTCAAATCGCCTATGACAGATCAGCCAAATACTTCGCGTTATGCACTGCACAGAATCTGCTGTTACACGACTGAATATTAGCCGACGCCATCACGTAATAAACAATTACTGTTCGACGCTTCTGGTGTATCAAGGCAACCGAATACTACGACTGATATTTCAGTCGCTGAAGGGTTCGGCGCGGAACTTTCAGCAAGTGTGTCGCTACGCTAGTAACTGCTCTCTCCTTTCTCATTGCCGCTACCTATATAACACTAAGCCGTTTATCAATTTTCTTGGTACGAAAGAAATAAAGTATTGTGAGTGGAGCCATCGGTTCTCTAACTCACCACTCTATAGCTATACAATAGGTACTATGGTATATAAAATGGCGCTGATACACCTGAGCATTCACTTGTAACAGAACAGCGAGCATTCGCCGTTTTCTGTTTTGTCGAACCGAACATTTTCACGATCATTCTAGCGAACACTCTAAATTCAAATAGTCCGTAGAATATAAAAACAATATAGAAATCACACTACAACAGCAGTTTTACCCAATATGTTTACTTCAGGTGCACTTATGAATCATTTCTAAAGTAAGAGTAAGATAGAAAAACAAATGACGTTTCTAAATAATAAAATGCAGATTTTAATTTGAACAGGTTTATTAAATCACACAAGTGTCTGTTCCTACGTTCAAATTTATTTATCAATATCGAGAGTGTATCAACATTCTATTGAAATTAATTTTGAGTAAACCAAATCTAAGGATCTATTGTAAACATTATCGGTATTTCATTGATATTTATTCTGAGTAAGCCCATTACTAGTCAAGTTAAAATTAGTGACAAACTACGAAGATTCTTCCCTAGATTAAAATCATAAGTCAAAGTGAAGTAAATATATTGGGTTTAACCGCCATTGTAGCACGAATTCTATGTATTATCTATATTCTAAGGCTCACTCGAATGTTTGTGAGAATGCTCGCTAAAACATTCTAATTTGTTTTGTAACATTCGCGAGAATGCTCATTACAGGTGAATGCTCAAGTGTATCAGCGCCATAATACATTCATCGATCTACTGGGTGATGGCATTGCATCACTCGTATTCCAAACAGCATGGCTTTGCCAACGAGGTTATAAAGATAAATATGAGAGTATGCTTTAGATTTTGCTTAAGTCCATAAAACGCAGGACAGTTTTCTCTTTTGGCACTACCGATAAAACGCCAGAAATATCTATAGATAAGAAGAGAAGCAAGTGCAAGTTTGGGCAGTTGCATTTGAGGGTTTTTTTGTGCATTTTGCACCCAAGCTAACGCGGGTGTCACCGCCGGCCAAGCTAGTACACTAGATATATATACATACAAAGTCTCACGTCTATAACCCCGAAGAGGTAGGCAGAGGTGTATTTCTACACCCACTTTTCGCCAGATATACTTTAGTCCAGGCGCCACAGGCGTGGCACAGAGGTGTGGTGGTGCTTTTCTTTAAGAAAGGGGATAAAACCCTCTTAAAGAACTACAGACCCATCACACTTCTGAGCCACGTCTACAAGCTGTTTTCGAGGGTCATCACGAATCGTCTCGAGAGCAAGCTAGACGACTTCCAGCCTCCCGAACAAGCCGGTTTCCGTAAAGGCTATAGTACCATAGACCACATACATACGCTGCGGCAGGTTATACAGAAGTCCGAGGAGTATAACCAGCCCCTATGCTTGGTGTTTGTGGACTATGAGAAAGCCTTCGATTCGATCGAAACCTGGGCGGTGCTACAGTCTCTCCAACGGTGCCGGATTGACTACCGATATATCGAAGTGCTGAAGTGTTTGTATGAAAACGCCACTATGTCAGTCCGCCTCCAGGACCAGAGTTCGAAACCTATTCAACTCCAGCGAGGAGTGAGACAGGGTGATGTCATATCCCCGAAACTGTTTACCACTGCGCTGAAGGATGTTTTCAAGCTTCTGGACTGGAATGGACTCGGCATCAACATCAACGGCGAGTACATCACTCACCTTCGATTCGCAGACGATATCGTAGTCATGGCTGAGACCATGGAAGACCTAAGCACAATGCTCGATGGCCTCTGTAGAGTCTCCCAACGGTCTAAAGATGAACATGGACAAGACGAAAATCATGTCGAACGTCCATGTCGTGCCTGCTCCTATTCAGGTTGGAAACTCTACGCTCGAAGTTGTCGACAAGTATATCTACCTGGGACAAGTAGTCCAATTAGGTAGGTCCAACTTCGAGAAGGAGGTCAATCGTCGAATCCAATTCGGTTGGGCAGCGTTCGGGAAGCTACGACATATCTTCTCGTCCGATATCCCGCAATGTCTCAAGACGAAAGTCTTTGACCAGTGTGTGTTGCCAGTGATGACTTACGGATCAGAGACGTGGTCGCTCACTATGGGCCTTATCAGAAGGCTCAAGGTCACTCAGAGGGCGATGGAGAGAGCTATGCTTGGAGTTTCCCTGCGAGATCGAATCAGAAATGAGGAGATCCGCAGTAGAACCAAAGTTGCCGACATAGCTCTCCGGATAGCCAAGCTGAAGTGGCAGTGGGCAGGGCACATAGCTCGAAGAACCGATGGCCGTTGGGGCAGAAAGGTTCTGGAGTGGCGGCCACGTACCGGACGACGCAGCAGAGGTAGGCCCCCCGCAAGGTGGACCGACGATCTCGTCAAGATCGCGGGAGGCGGTTGGATGCGGGCGGCTCAAGACCGGTCTGTGTGGAGAACCTTGGGGGAGGCCTATGTCCAGCAGTGGACGTCGTTTGGCTGATATGATGATGATACTTTAGTCCCACGTAATAAGGGGCGAGCCTATTACCGTACCGGGCACATTTCCAGACTCCGTGCTGCTACTGAGAATATCGTGACAGAAAAACCCAATAACACTGCCCGACCCAGGAATCGGACCCGGGACCTCCCGATCCCACGCGCATATTTATGCCGCGAGACCAACGAGGCCGTCATATAGGGTTTGATGTCGAGTTTTCCGTCTCTACGCAAAGATGGTATTTGCATCGTGTTATCCCTTAGTCGCCTCTTACGACACTCACGGCAAGATAGGGGGTGGTGACACTTGTATTCTATGCCGTCAACCACACGGCATATACAGGCGCTACCGTAGGGGCACTTTTTGAACAGAGGCATAGCGTACAACATTCTGATGCCTTGTACCAAAAATAAATTAAATCGGTGCAGTAGTTTAGCCACAATATCGATTTTAAGTTCCGCAATTATTGCACATGCTTTGAATTCCACACAGCTGATACAAAACGGTCAACGACCCTACATTGCACGCCCCGACTCGCTCCGACGCGACGCCTCGACGTCATCCGAAGCTCAGCGCAGATAAAACGAAGCGCAACGGAGAGGATTTTATTAACGCACTTGAAAATAAACTATATTTTTTTTACAATAAAGTGCATAAATGCTTGAACCTGACAAAAACATTCGCGCGTCCTCGAAGATATGCGGGAATCCTCGCGCGGCGTCGATGCATCTACCCTGCCAATATGTTTTATAGATGTCCTATGCACACATAGCTAAGTAGGTATTTCTAGCATTGCACGCGCGAACGTTTAATTGCGGATTAAAAAAAATAATAAAAAAAAAATCCTTGCCCAGATATTATTTTTGCTTAGTATAACTTCGTATGATGTTCGAAAGGATTACACTTCAGCTTGGTGACGGGTCTTGTGACAGCCTGTATAATATGTAAAGTTTAATATCTCAACTATTTCTTCAGCACAAACAGGCATTATAAATACTAACATAATCTGATGACAGTTGGAATTGACAGTGAGATTTTGTGAATACCTGCTAAATTATTCACGATTTGTATTTAGTTAATAATGACTTCCTGTCAGTATCAAAGGTTTGTTAACACTATTCTATTTTCACATTATCCATACACAACACCTATAATTACTAGGTGATTACATATTTTTCTAAAATAAGTACCTATATGAGGTTTTAATGCTCTGTCTTAGTAGTAAGTGTATCTTATGACATACAGAACATAGAAATGAGACCAACAATATTTTTTGGCAAGAAACAAAATTACAAAGCTAATTGCTTAGGACTATAATATGCTATTAAAGTATCACGTCACATAATCATCGGCCCTGTATATAAACTGTCCCACTGCTGGGCACGGTCCTCTTCTCACTTCGAAAAGTCATTGGTGCGTGCCGTGGATTAGAACCTGAGAACCTCAGCGTAGCAGTCCGTCGGTCTCTCCATTAGGCTATCGTTGCTTTACGTCTGCCTTTCATTTATTTCCTTTCTTTTTAGTAGCTTGTAGTTGTTCTCAGTTACTTGTCAGTATCAAAATGCAGTATATTTTATTATTTTTTAATTGTTTACTTTCCCAGATAACAATGCAAACTTGCCAAACTTGCAGCAAGTTTAAATCAAACTTGCTAGTTTCACTGTGACAAACTTGCATGGAGTTGGTTTTTCAAAGGATTTGGATGACGACGAGCACAGGTTGTTGGTCAGTTGACCTCCTAGATACAGTAGGAGGTGCTCGACGACCAACTATTGTCGGACCACCAACCTGTGCCTTGTACCTGTGCAACCTTTGAAAAAGCAAACTTCATGCAAGTTTGATGCAAGTTTGTCACAGTGAAATTAGCAAGTTTGATTTAAACTTGCTGCAAGTTTATTGTTATCTGGGTTATAATAAGTGTAAAATGTTTTTTTGTACAAATTGGAGATCAGTTTGAGTCACGAAATGCAACCTTAAGAACACAAATCATTTTTTACTAAACGAAATAAGTAAACAAAAACTAAGTTTTCCAGTCAAGTCAAATAAATATATAAATTAAAGTGTGAGTGGGTTAGATTAGGTTTGCAAATGAAGTTCCCAAGTTCGATACCAATATTTTTCGATACCGATTTTTTGCACAACATTCAAACTATAGCTTATGTTCGCGGGTAAATGTATCGCTCTGATTGTGAATTGAGTATAATTTTGTGCAATGGACTGGTTTTCAATTTCAAATTATGTTTGTTTTCTTCACGATGGAAACCCATTGCCGCTATGAGCCCTCTTCGCAATTTGGTTCTCAGTGAATGAGTACTATAAAATGCCATAGACGCATTTGGTTCTACTAATATAACCGCGTAAATAAAACGCTATTCCGCGTGAATGGTGGAATCAAAGGGTACGATAGACCGCGTAGGCTCTTGGGAAAAGTTTACAAATCTGAAATGATTATGAACAACCAGGTACAACAAAACTTACTGATAATCACGCAAAATAATTATATATATATATATATATATATATATATATATATTTTTTTTTTTTTTTCAGAAAGCAATCTTACTCTTATGAGAGTTCACTCACTTGACCCGATGTAATGGCAACCTCTGTTATCAATTTACCACGCATGCAAACTAATTTATGCGTTTCTGAAATGTATCATATATTCAGCAAAACAGTAACAAATTTAATTCAGAATAAGGCGGTGTACCTTCCTGTTATATAAAATAAGATTTCATTCATCAGTCCACGTAATTGGTATAACCTCAAATTAATTATAAATATAAAATAGCACCGCTTAAAATACGCATTAAATTTTAAATGCTATATAATATTCATCAGTTAATATTCCCGCCATTATTAATAATTCCAGTAATGAAAATATCTAATAATTTGCAAACAGTGTTTGCTTGCTTAAACACTCTTCAAAATGCTTTTAAATGCTCCGTAAATACAAAAATAATGCAGTGAAAATCATTGTAATATTTATAACGTAATTGAGGGTACATTTATATTTAAGGTTCTATAGATAAACAGAAATACCTCACTATTATAACACCAAAGACCACTTACAGTAACTTGAAACCTTTACGAGCCAATTCAGGGTACTACTTAAATTTTATTAAAGCTCTCCCAGTGCGGTGTGGGTGGTATTGTAGCTAATTTGTAAAATAATATTTTAGTTGAAATTGAACTAAATTATTTTTAATGTTTGGTTAGGAAAATTAATTTTTAAACGGCCATTGGGCATAACAATTACATTTTCATAATTGCTAACGGCTAAATTAACACCTCAGATGTAATGTTTATTAATAAATTAGGTTATCATGGAAGGCACGCATTTCCGAGTGTAATAAAAAGGAGCAATCACATTTAAGGGGCGTAAACAAGACCCTAATATCCCATGAACCCGCAAAATAAAGCTATATCAGTTACTCCTCGAAAACATCAATGGGATATTCAGATGTAGGTAAAACTGATGTTTTTATTCATATATTGCCCGTATTGTAAACCAAACATTCACCATCAGCGCTGTACAGGTTTAAAACTGTCGCACTGATTTGCATGACTAGAGTATTGAGTAACCCATGAAAAGAATCTCACTATGAGAAGTCAGCACAGGCGAAGTACAAGCTAGCTAGAAGACTTCCTATGCTTCCAATAATATCATCGAGAATTCCTAGTTATCCAAGCTTGTCGTCACCGCCAAGGGAACGATAATTAACACTTTACTATGCACATAACCTTTAAATTTCAGCAGTGTGCTCCGTGTGTAAGTAGCCGAGTACCTCTGCAGTAGTCTGTTAGTGTTAGCACTAAGCCATTGCTTATAAGTATGTAGAGAAGAGGTAGAGAATTATTGTAATCTATATTCGAATGCAGGCGACCACATTCCCCCACAAGCCACCGCATTGGTACGCACGCTGACGCGGAGAGAAATCTTATAATTCTTATAATGCGAAGTCTTGCCATCAAGTGATATTTTCGAATTTGCTTGGACAAAATAATCTCTTAGTAATAATGTTTTAACCATAGACATACTCTGTTGCCTTAAATATTTATGTAAAAGGCTTACACGTTCAAGAGTTTGTACATTGAACGTGCATTCCTTTTACAAACAATAATATTGATATTCTTCAGAACTTGGTACAACACCGTCTCGTAAACATGTGGGGTGAAATTGAATTTCTGCGTAAAGTTTCGCGTGGATCACGAATATTCTTAGGTTCGGATAGGAAATCTCCAGACTATATCAAGCGTAGACTAGATACTCTAGACAGCTACTGGAGTGAATTTCAGTCTAATCAGAGGAATCTGAGCGTATATAGTACTAGTACTCATCCATACTTTACTAACAACCAATTTGAGTATACTAGAAATCGGTACAATACTATCAGGGCTGCTATACAAAATTACGAAGTATCTACCAAGCCAAGGGATAAAACGGTTCCTCCCTCTCCACTCGTTCGATCAGCTACTCCCATGGCAGTTTCAGACCCTCCTGTATCAGAATTTACCAGTCAAAGCCGCGGTAGCGACAGCAAAACCGACGAGATGCTACGGAAACAAAGTAGCAATTTCAAGGCGTTTGAGCATACGATTTCAAACATCAATTTAGATTCCATATCGGAAAAATGGGAATTTGATTACGTATTACGCACTATCCAGACTCGTTGGACGACCATCGACTCTCTACATTGGCAGTTAGATAGCGAGTTAGGCCAGAGAAATCCCGAGTACGAATCTCATTTCTTTCTCGCGGAGAAACGGTTTAACGATATGTCGTTAAACCGTTTCTCCGCGAGAAAAAAAATTCCCATTTTTCCGATATGGAATCTAAATTGATGTTTGAAATCGTATGCTCAAACAGACCATAATTTCTTATTTATGGATTTGATCATAATCAAATCCATAAATAAGAAATTATGGTCTGTTTCTCATATGGAGAAATCTACTCCAAAGATTGATATCCCTACTTTCTCTGGCAACTATCATCAATGGTCCAGCTTCAAAGATCTGTTCACTGAGACTATTCATGCGAATCCTAAACTATCCAGCGCTCAGAAGATGCAATTTTTGAAAGCAAAAGTGAGAGGTGAAGCAGAAAGACTCATCCAACACTTGCCTATTTCTTCTGACAATTACTCTATTTGTTGGGATTTACTTAATAATAGGTACAATAACAAACGGCTTATTATGAGTTCCCACTTTGATCAAATGCTCAATGTTCCTACGATTCAGATTAGGTCAATATCACATATCAAGAGGCTTCACGATGTAACTCGCGAAAGTCTCAATGCTATCAAAAACCTCGGCGTAAGCGTGGAGTCCTGGGATCCACTTATCATTCATCTTCTTAGCCAAAAATTGGATTTTGTAACACTCAGTGAATACCTAAGCTCGCTAAAAGACCCTAAGGAGGTGCCTATCTTAGAGGACTTCTTATCATTTTTGGAGAAAACCTTTACGACCATGGAAACTTCAAAAAGAAAGCATGAGCCCAAATCAAACCAAAATCATAATTATCATAAAAGTAACAATTTCAACACCAAACCATCTTCGACCGGACGCAATGTTACGCAATTATCTAGCGACAAAAACGTATATGTAACGAAATTCTACAAATGCGCGCTCTGCAAAACTAATAATCACGCCATTTTCCAATGCACTAAGTTTCGTCAAATGAATTCATCGGCAAAACTTAGGACGACAGAGAAACTAAAGTTATGCGAAAACTGTCTTTATTGTCATAATGGCAATGAATGCATTTCAGAAAAACGCTGTCGTGAGTGCAACCTGCCTCATAATACTTTATTACACGATTCATTTACACAACTTAACAACGAGGCCGGGCCGGCCGGGTCAACGTCCAACAATAGTATCATCAGCAGTCCTAAACAGGGTCAAAGACCGGCAGCCCGGAGTTCGCACGTGTCAATGCAATCGGAAGTACCAGAGATCCTCTTAGCAACAGCGATAATCAGGGTTGAAATCTGGGATGGCTCCTACCTTAACTTACGCGCACTTATCGATCAAGGATCCCAGACTACTCTTATCACCGAAAATGCGGCTCAACGGTTGGGGTTACCGCGTCATAGATGTCAGGGTGTTATTACAGGCGTAGGTGCGAAGCAAACGAACTGTAAAGGAGTTATCAATATCAAATGCGTATCGATGAACCGAAACTTTGAGTTTCAAACTGACGTCATTATCATGCAAAATCTTGTGAAAAATCTACCAAGCTATTCGTTCCCTAAACCGGATTGGTCTTACTTAGATAACGTATCTCTGGCTGATCCCGAGTTTAACATAAGTCGCCCAGTTGACATTCTATTTGGAGCCGATGTTTATTTTTAATATTATTAGAAGGGATATGCAGGGGCGAACAAAATAATTCACCTATTGCCCAGAACACTCGGTTAGGATGGATTTTATGTGGGTGCGCAAAGACTTTTCAATGTAACGTCACCTTGAACAATATAGACGAAATTCAAAGATTTTGGGAGGTCGAGGATATCGCGGAGGAGTCTCAATTATCAGTCGAAGATCAGGAGTGCATACAGTTCTACAAGGACACCACTGTACGTCGGGCGGATGGTCGCTATGAGGTTCGGCTTCCTCTAAAACCAGAATTTGAGAACAATTTAGGTACATCTAAAAATAAGGCAGTTGCGCAATTTAAATCATTAGAAAGAAAGTTTTCGAAAAATCAACAGTTGGAAGAAAGTTATAAATCATTTATCAAAGAATATCAATCTATGGGACACATGAAGCCCGCTCCTAGCACAGGGATTATCAAACCATCCTTCTATTTTACTCATCATGGGATAGAACGCGCTGAATCCACTACTACTAAGTTTAGAGTGGTATTTAATGGATCCGCAAAAACTTCGTCGGGATTCAGTTTAAACGACGTCATGAAATGTGGCCCAAATTTACAACAAGATTTACAGTCACTTATTATCAAATGGCGGCAGTATAAATTTGCATTCACTGCGGATATAGAGAAGATGTTCCGTCAGATATGGATTAATTATCATGACCAAAAACTCCAAAAAATCGTCTGGCGAGATTCTGAGCAAGATCCTATCAAAGATTGGGAGCTGACTACTGTGACCTACGGCACAAAAGCAGCACCTTTCTTAGCTATGATGACTTTACGGCAATTAGCATTAGACGAAAAAGCCAACTATCAGAGTAGCACAGCTACCGATGTCCTTGAAAACTCTTTCTTTGTCGACGATTTAGTCCATGGAACTCACCTTGCTAGTTCAGCGAAACAACTGCGGGACGATCTTATCAAACTATTAAAATCCGGTGGGTTTAATCTTAGAAAATGGAGATCTAACATTCCCGAGCTATCAGATACGAATCAAGACTTCAATTTCCAGCAATTAGAGTCCTGTAAAACACTAGGTCTTAGCTGGAATCACCGGCAAGATTTGTTTACCTTTATTTCAACCATAGAACCATCTACTGAGCAGGAAACAAAACGTTCGCTTTTATCTAATATTTCCAAGCTATTTGATCCCCTCGGTTGGCTTACACCAGTATCAACAAAGCTAAAAATCATTTTCCAAAAGGTGTGGCTATCCGGTATCCATTGGGATGACCCCCTACCGGACGATATTCTGTCTGAGTGGATTGTTATCCAAACCGATATCATAAATATAAACAAAATACAAGTGCCTAGGTGGATATCAACTTGCGAACGTGACGTATTAGAATTATGCGGATTTTGCGATTCGTCGACCAAGGCGTACAGTTGCATTATATATTGTAAAGTGAAACGCAATAATCAAACTATTATCACACCGTTAATCGGAAAAGCGCGACTTGTACCGAAAAACAAAAATATCAGTCTTCCACGGTTGGAATTGTGTGCAGCTCTCCTTCTAGCAAAAACCATGCTCAAAGTACAGAAGTGCTTGAGTGAATATGATATCAAGGTTTATGGGTGGTCAGACTCAATGATCGTTCTAGGTTGGCTGAATGGCGACCCAACCAGATGGAAGGCATTTGTCTCAAATAGAGTTCGAGATATCACTAACATAATACCATCAACATGTTGGCGTTATGTTAAGTCAGAAGATAACCCAGCGGACTGCGCTAGTCGGGGGCTAACCGCTTCTCAATTAATCAATCATGATCTATGGTGGCAAGGACCGTTCTGGCTATCAAACTTTGACGAACAATGCAAACAGCAGAATTTTACTACTGATGTTGAATTGAAAATAGTTCACCAAGTTAATGTTGTCACCGAGCCTGACCTTGACAACAACATCGTTATGCAATTACTAAATAAATACAGCAGTATCAGCAAAACCATTCGAGTCATTGCATGGATGTTTAGATTCGTTAGAAAACAGGACAAACCACCAACTTATCTATCAATATCAGAGTTAGATAGAGCTGAGAACCTTATCGTCAAGCAAGTCCAGCAGATTGATTTTGTACAGGAAATCAAAAGTTTTAAGGAGAAAGGTCACGTACCAAATAAGAGCAAAATATCACAACTGTCTCCTTACAAAGATGAAAACGGAATCCTTCGTGTTCAAGGCCGATTGAAAAACACAACCTTACCTTTTGATATGAAACATCCTATCATCATATTAGGCTCTTGTCGATTAGCACAATTACTAATAAATCAAGCGCATAATGCAACTTATCACGGCGGAGCCCACCTCACTTCGGCATTTTTGAGAAAAAAGTATTGGCTCGTAGGAGGAAATAAGATCATAAAGAAATATCTTCGAGGATGTGTCACTTGTAGACGCCACGATCCTGTCAAGCATCAGCAAATCATGGGTGATTTACCAGCAGCTCGTACAGTTCCTACTAGACCGTTTTATCACGTCGGCGTTGATTACACAGGATACTACGAGGTCAAATCTAGTAAAGGTCGTGGCATAAAATCTTCGAAAGGTTACATAGCAGTGTTCGTATGTATGGTGACCAAAGCCGTGCATCTCGAATTAGTGTCCGACCTGAGTTCATCTGCATTCTTAGCCGCGTTGCGTCGAATGGCATCCCGGCGGGGGGCTCCCTGTCACATTTATAGTGACAATGGGACAAACTTCGTAGGCGCAAACAAAATTCTCAACAGGGAATATTTTGATCTCCAAGCCACTTTAGACGAAAACTTCTTTTCATCAATCACCGATATGAAGATCCTGGGCACTTCAACGCCCCTGGATGGCCAAGTGCTGGTGGTCTTTGGGAGGCTGCGGTGAAAAGCCTTAAATACCACTTGAAAAGGGTCATCGGTGATCAGAAATTGACATTTGAAGAATACATCACACTACTGGCTCAGTTAGAAGCTTGCTTAAACTCGAGACCTCTGTGTCAACTAACTGAAGACCCGGATGACCTGGACTTTCTTACTCCAGCTCATTTCCTAGCTAGCGGTCCAACGAACACTATCATAGAAACGGAACGAGACCAACGAACACGTTGGCAGCTCACACAGAAGATCTTCGGAGATGTTTGAAAGAAATGGCAATCTGAATATCTAAGCCAACTATCAGCTCGCAGCAAATGGCGTTCTCCCAAGGAAAATTTAAGCATCGACGATATCGTCATTATTCATGATGCAAATCTACCTCCAGGGAAATGGGCCTTGGGTAGAATAATTACGTTACATCCAGGCAATGACGACTTCGTACGCGTTGTCAGCTTAAAAACGAAAAACGGTATCGTCAAAAGACCTATCACAAAAATATCCAACCTACCCGTTCGAGAAAGTGATACTGTCAGTCAAGACACTAAGTTTCAACAGAAACAGGAAAATATCACCACTTTGGCGACTGTCAGAAACTCAATGAGACCATGTTTATATCATTTTATATACACATTTTTATTGCTGTTTTGTGTCATATTAACACCCGTGTATGGCTCCTATCAAATATCAAGTTTTAAACATAGTCAAGGTTTCTACTTAGATCGCCTCACCAACGTGCGTCTTGAACGAGATCAGTGGAAATTAGTAATCTACTATGACATGTCTCCCTATTGGCAAAGTTCAGAACTTCTTGGAAAATATATAAATCACCTGGATAGTATGTGTCACAACAAAACAAATAATACTATAGCGCAGTGTGATGTCATCCTACTCCAATTACATCACGGACTTAATGAACTCGAGCATTACAACAATATTTTGATAGGTAAACAATACACTCGGCACGAGCGACACACGCGCGGCCTTATCAACGGTGTCGGGTTCGTTGCAAACAAATTGTTCGGCGTACTCGATCAAGAATTCGCAGAACAGTACGAACGAGACATCGAGACTATTAGAAATAATCAGAGACATCTTGCCCTACTATGGAGAAACCAGACCTCGGTGGTCGAGGGTGAGTTTAATTTGATAAAGAGAGTCGAAGCATCTATCAACAAACAAAGTAAATTGTTCAACCAACACTTGAACAACCTTGAAAAATCGCTGAACAGGCAAAAGGAGACTGTAGAAGCTACATCAACCACTTGCGATTTCACGTTATCATCGGTTATCGCCCAAGGTACTCTCGTAAACCTACAGAACATCCAAAATATGATCTTTGACTCTTTAACTGATATTTACGCGGGTAAATTCAACTTCCATCTACTCACTCCTAAGCAGCTCCGAGACGAGATGAATATCATCACGAGTTTGTTATCAAGAGACGTGACATTGCCGTTGAATAACATGGAGAGCATATCACAGTTGTACCATCTTCTGACCGTGAAAGCAAGAGCTACAAACAAATTTATCATTTTCGAGATACTGATTCCTTTAGTGAGCAGGGACAACTTCGAGTTGTACAGACTTCTAGCAGTCCCACAACAAACGGAAAAGGCAATGACCAGCCTGGTACCAGTATCAGATTACGTAGCAATCAATATACAGCAGGATTCTTATATAGGGTTATCCGAGGAAGATGTACGAAATTGTATTTATATCAAAAACGATATACATTTGTGTCGTTTGAAACAGCCCATATACAAAACGAGTTCGCAAGAAACTTTATGCGTCAAAAATCATGATCATAATGGGTGCCAAACCACTACAGTAGCTTGTTTAGATTCCTGGAAGGAGTTAAATAGTAGAAACACCTACCTGTATTTCTGTTGCGGTCATTGCTCTATACGCATAATGTGCAGAAATCAAATTACCGTAGAGTTGTTACATAACTCTGGTATAATAACAATAAGCGAGGATTGCATTATCAAGAGCGATAATTATATTATTTACGCGCATCAAACTCCGTCAAATGTCGTACAAAAAGTGGCTGACGTAATGAAAATTGAGATTCCCCCTATCAATCATCTCCTGAATTTATCTGTACCAGCTTCTACTTTCGAGAATCAATCCATACCCTCTGATCATCAAAAATATTTTGAGAAAATCGACAAGCAGATAAAACAACTACAAGCCAGTACGGCGGATGGAGTGTTGACCGAACGGCTATCATACCACGACGTTCATCACTATGTCGTTATCTACGGGATGCTGCTGGCGGGAGCGGTCACGCTGGTGGTACTGGTGTGGTGCGGCAGGAGAGCGCGGGAAGGTGCCGCGCTCCCGCCGCGCCCGGAAGCGCACGCAGCAGCACAAACTACTACGGTGGTGTCGCGCCACCCTGGAGAACAGGATATCGAACTCCAAACTACGAACTGCGAGCTTTCTTCAGTCAGATGCGTTAGTGAAAGTGCGATAAACCAGTGTAGTGTTCGTAGTGAGATTGATGGTAAATCGCGAAGTGCAAGTGTGATCAATAAGTGTAGCTCGCCTATAATTGTGCATAAGAAATTAGATCGTACTTCATAATGGACTAGCATCATCTATAATTTTAAGCTAAATATTGTTCCATCACCTTTTAACTCACATCAGTCACATATCATTGCATCAATCATGAAAACCACATACCACTATCCCTCATTTTCTGGCCCGGGAGTATGTACGAGCCACGTGCAACGTAGCGTACATTGGCCTAATTATTCCTTTTGTAATGTCAGCAATTTACTTCTTTCATTATTATAGTTAATCATATTAGAAGTTAGTTCGCGTTCACGTCTTAGCATCAACTGACGTACCGCGTCTCACTTATCATTTCGCGTTCGATAATCATTGTAATCGCGTATCAATATCATATCATCTTTTATCTTATTTTTCTATCAATATAGTCAGTTAAATTTATTTCTGAGTTTTACTGATTATACCTTACTACCCCGGGTGTGCGGACCGTACAATTTGTTTAAAAATATCTCAGATAGGCGGCTAAAAGAAGAGGACAATAATTTGACATATCGTACGATTACTTGTCGTGACATTCTGAATCGGCCTGCTGGTCAGATATCAGCAGCAGTGACTATAGAAGACACCGAGTTTTGACAATGCAATCCCAGGGTAATTATACTAAGGACTGTAATTACTATACCTATTTATAAATTATATAGGTAGTACAGAAGGTACTCTCAGCAAATGTTCATTAACATGATTTACATTTTAAATATACCACCTAATTGCTTCGAGTTAAAACTTTCTCGATAGTATTGAAGGCAATTAAGAAAGTTATATCTAAACTAGTTGCCACTCGTGGCCGCGTTATATCGAAAGAGACAAGTTTTAAACGGTATAATCAACCATCTGGCCTATATATTAATTTATTTATTTGCTTAGAATTTTTGTAAAAATAGACGATTAGAGGATGCCTACAGCTTTATCCGCACATTTTTTTATTTAACCGTTTCTGCCCAATACCGTGAGAATTTCGGGAAATCCATTCTTAGTGCACCCATATGGTCCCCAAGGAACATACATGCCAAATTTCAGCGTCTTGCAACTAACAGTTTTTGCTGTAGCTTGTCTGTTAGTCTGTTAGTCAGTAACGCAAGAATTCCGTATATACAGATTGGTCTTTAAGGGGCTGAGATAGACAATGAAACTTTGTCTGAATTGTGGCACATACCTATTTGTGTTACCTGATGTTGATACTATATTTTTTTATTATTTATTTTACTTTATATGTAGGTAAAAAAAAAGTTCAGAAAAAATCTCTGCCTACCCCTTCGGGGATACAGGCGAGAGTCTATAAAAACATAAATATTTATTTAAAATTTTTAGGTCCCACGTAATAGGGGGCGAGCCTATTGCCGTTACCGGGCACATAGCCAGACACCGTGCTGCTACTGAAAATACAGAAAACCTCAGGAATACTTTTGCCCGATCCGGGATTCGAACCCGAGACCTCCGATCAGTAGAGGCACACACTATCCACTGGACCACGCAGACAGATACAAATGATGCTAATGATGTTATTAAAAACAATACCCACACTAGTGATACATAATGTTTCGCGGGGATATTACAAGCATTTGATCACTGAATATAAAGTAAACAATTGTGTATCTATGACAGAAAGTTTTGTATCATGTTTGGTTCAAACCTCTAGTAGGTACTGTGCAATTCGAAACGGTGTGGTGAGACGACCGCCTAAACCAGGAATCCATACGTGTCATCAAACTGGTGGTAAAAGAAGAGATTTTACAAATAGTATACTTTTAATGTCATACTAGACAGGCAGTGTATTGAGGAAAAGCTAGTCGTATAATTAATGTATTTTTAAACTAACTAATTATATGTCTTTATAACATTCATCATCAGCCCACATTCGCCATCATCAGCAATTACGCAATTTGACAGCCATTTTTATGAAATGACAGTCAAATTGCGTAATTGCTAACGGTCATGCTGGATTCCTTTACTAAGTTGTAGGTAGCTATAATGGGGACCGTCCCTCCCCAACTCGGGTACTATCCAGAAAATTTCGGTGTACATGTAGAGGGCAATAATTACAAGCTATTTATTCAAAGTAATGGCTTATTCCGTGAAAACGTAAATGTGTTAAACCTTGTTTGTTTTTGATGCTGGTATACCTATTTCATTTTAATACGGGTTGAATTAATAGGGATTAATTCGCAGGTTTATGCTAAATGGACGAAACTTGGAATCATATTTGGAGGTTAATGAACTTTTATGGGAAATCGTGGAAACTATCATAAATGTAATTAGTGGTATTTGTATGTATTTGCTGATTCGTTAATCCATTAGTGCTTGTGAACAGTCATAATAAGTACTTTTGTAAAAATCTAGTTGCTAAAGTATTTTCGGCATAACAAAATAAGAAATTCAATACAGCTGACCCAGAATGTCTCTGTGATATACCGCCTAGTCTATATTTTATAAGAAAAGCGGATACTTTAATTTGATCTAAACACAATTTTCTCCTGCTCATCTAAATTTAGTTTCGAACAAAACTTTGTTCAGACTCTCAGAGACAATGCAGATGCCTATTATTAGTGAGCGAATTTCTAGAACTTTATTAGTACCTAGATTATCTTCCAGCTATAAACTCACACCACCTTATTACGAAACAAGTAGTAAAAGTATTTCGTCGTTTAATCCTAGTCTAATTTATGTAAAAATAACTGAAGATGCGTGTTTGTACAGTTTCTGTCGCTAAAATTTGTTGGAAATGTCGAATCAAGATAAATAGTTACCTTTTTAGTAAAATTTTAAGCAAATTCTAAATCTAGGACTAATAATTTGACTCTTATATTTAGTACTTGTTTTTGTGCTAACGCTATAATCTCATGGCATCAGCAGTTTCGGGATGACGCAAATGAATCAATAGCAAATGCAAATAAAATACAAAATACGTTTGTATACTGCCACAGTGTGCATTCACAGATAGCCCCGCGGATAATTACAGCTGGTATAAAATAAACAAAATACCGGATGTGCAAACATTTTACGTAACATTGAAAGGTTTTTATCAACCGGATGAGCCTTTTCCAACCCCTGACATAAAAACAAAAAGCCTCATTCAAAACATTTTTTCGCTTTTTTTCTGTCGTATATTTATTTTCTAGAAGAATTAATGTCCGATTCAAAAGCGTTCGCCACGTTATTCTACGTAGCTGTAATTAGAAAATAAGCCGAATCATTGCCATCCATCGAGCAAGCTCGCTTGAGCTTATCTCTTTTTCAACTAAAACGTTTTTAATCCTAAGGGAATAACGAAACATGAATGGTTTAAAACGTGTTTTATAATGCTTAAATTGTTGTCATAAAAATAATGATGTTCTTTCAAGCGATAATAACGCAAAGCCAACTCTTGGGACTAGCTTATTATAACTATGTTGAAAAGAAATTCTTTGGAAATAAATTTTGATCGTGACTTTCGATTATATACAGTTTTACTAACTATAGGTATATTTAGGACCTCTTCTTTTATTTTTAAAGCGATGAATTCAAGTTTGAAAAATGAAAGATTAAATAAACAAATATTACGATGCATAAACCAGTCATGACTATAAATGTAGTTGACAAAATATGTATGTATCTTATATCATTAACTTATTCATCAACTTTTTCGTGATTATAGTTTAATATGCCATCAAATGTAGTTATTCGTTCTCATTTTAAGATGAGACTTTTACAGCTTAATTAGTTGTAACTACTGTCATTGCTAAAAGCTTAGTGGATATATATTATGACTTTAATTTGAATGCTACTTATGTTGCGTCTTATGTTGTACTATACTTTGTTTTTTGGATATGGTAACAAACAAACTGGCACTATTTTATTTATTTACACGTGGAAGATCCTGGATATATGTATATGATGAAGTATACGGATTGTTAATTATCACTTCCTAAACATTTATATAAAACATACATTTTATTCAACACTCGGGGACCGTAGCTACACCCACACATTTTTTTTTATTTAACCGTTTCTGCCGGAACCCTAGGGAATTTCGAGAAATCTCTTCTTAGTGCGCCCGGTCTCCAGGGAACATACATGCTTCTGATGCCTAATAGTTTTGGCTGTAGCGTGTCTGTCCGTCAGTCAGTCAGTAACGCAAGAATTTCATTTATATACATATTAGGTTTTGTAGTAAAGTGCTGTCGACGTATAATACCTAATATAAGTATACTACCAAACAAAAACATTTTTTCTAACTCGGTTAGTAAATTACGGAATTCCGAGGTATCAATAAAAAATACAACGAAATTGAGAACTTCCTCTTTTCTAAATTGCGATCTTCCGTTGAAAATAACCTCCCTTAGAAACTTGTGATACGAATTTTAATCTGTGACCGCACTATGACTGACTTTGGCACAGTTTATAAACAAGCTGATATTACAACAAACTTGGAATTGAATCCAGCAGACTAATTATAAATTGTTTATGGCTAGTTATGTTAACAAGATTTGAATAATAAACCAAATCCGATTGATTGCGCGGGTGACGTAGTAATTTAGCCAGTCACCTCAGCGTTTTGTACCTTAGACTACTTTATATTTTATAATGATAATAACATTTATAAAAATGTATTTCGGACTTTCATCTATAATTTTATGCGATTCACCAAGATTTTAAAGTTAACGTGCTTTAATATTTACAAAGGAGATGTACCATTTGGCCATACATTATGGGCCTAGCACGGCCAAACACGACACCATGTGTGTTTTGAAGATAAATGACTACTCTATTAACCTGTATAATTTCTTTTTAAATAACTTTTGGTGGAAATAAGATACGAGATATTTGAAATGGAAATTATTCCGCAACTAGATATACCTCAAAATTGAATTTTAACATAAATATAATACCTAGATGTAAATAAAGGTATGTCTTTGCGTCTTAAAGAACAAAAACTACATAAAGAGTGGCCAATAATAATGAATAATCACCTGTTTATAGGGAACCTCGTACTATGTATACTCGTCCAAAAAAGCTAACCACAATCACAAACACCGCTGCATATTCTTAGCATGGGTAGAAGGTACTGATCATTATTATTGAATTTATATTCAATTACATTACATTAAAACCGTACGAAAACACCAATAAATCAAAGCAAAATATTTACGATACACAGTAGCAACACGAATGACATAACAGATAAAAAAAGTGTTGCAAATTGTTTGAAAAAATATTTCTACTATCGATTAAAAAACAAAACGATTTTTACCGATTAATAATTATGGAATGTATAATAAATTATATATTTCTTGATTCTTTTTACAAATATACTTATAAAGTAAATAAAATATATTGTTTTCTAATATAATAATAAAAATATTATTTCCTTAAAACAATTTCTGCCTACCATACTTCATTTTATTTTTAATGCTGGCAACATAAGACATTCATCCGCTATTACCATAGCCTATTCAAAATAATTAATCTTTAAAAACTAAATTCTTTCACCGATACTCTATCAAGAAACGAAAACGATATAAAAATTTTAAAAATTATATGTTTAATTTCAACGATTCACAACTTTCTGGCCGCTACAGGCCGTATTTGGTATTTCTCCTTTTAAGTTGAAATTTATTGTAACTATTACTTAGGTGTTTGCCAGCTAAATTGTAATCGATAGGAAGCAAACCTAATCCCCTTTCATTCTGCCATTGTTTCGTTAATAACTTTGAACCTAATAAAACTCAAAAACATCGTAAAACTATCATAAAACACACTAGTCCTGAAAAATTATTAATGATGGCAGAAAACTCTATGATCTAGAGATACATACATACATACATAGACTCACGCCTGTTGCCCGTAGGGGTATCTAGAGATACTATGCTGATATAAAACAATGATTAAAATTATTTTTAGATTATCAATGTAGGACACTAGAAAAATTATTATATTTGCCTCAAACAGGCATCAAGGTACAAAAAACCTTCCAGTATAACTACATACTTCTGCACCAAACTGACCACTTAAACAGCTTGACCTAAACTTTACTACTGCAAATATATGCAAACATATTTTATACTCCGTGATCTATTTTATTTGCGTTCTAGCGGTGGATTTATCAGTCTAGCCGATGCTGCATCCTGCTCGCGCCAGATAGTCGCCACGAGAAAAATGGCGATCGAATAGAAACTCGTCCAAGTGGTTTATTCTGCCCAAATCGACGGGAAAATAGGAGATATTTTTAAAATGATATTTTATGACTATTTTGATCCTGTGCAAAATTAGCGAGATAAAACGGTTTTAGATTACTAATGAAATATTGAATGATTACTTCTGTTTCTCTACTGAGTTTAAGTTTCATGAATTTATGGAACACAATATTTAAAAAATACTACCTAAAAGGTTAAATATTTTTTAGCTTATGTTCAAGATACATGTTTCATCCCTGCTTGTGTACCGAGGAACAGCTGTTTAGTATGGGCATATTCCCAGCTGTCGTCACTAAGCAGTCTAGACCTTCTATATCTCTTCAAGTAATTAAATTGTTTTCAAATAGCTCAATACGAAAGAAAATGCCAACCTTATTGTAATGTGATATATTTTGTTGTTTTACCCGTGGTTCGCGTACTAGTCGAACCAGATTTGAATGATTATTTGATAACATTTTGCTATTTAACATAAAAATAAACGAGTCTTATACCCTACTGCTATATTTATGTTGAAATAAATTTATATAATAATTGGTTTGATCTTAATCTTTCTTTGAGTTTGTTTTTTTACGTTCAAGTTGTGTTGTTTTGTAAAGGAATTAATGAAACACGTCAAAGTTTTTGATTTAAGTTAGAAACAAACAAGAGTGAATGTGTTACATGGTTTGTTCTGTCAAGTTGTTTTTATTAAATCGTTCGTTGAACAAACTGGTAAAATAGTATTTTCAGGTGGCTTGTAAAATATATTTTTTGTTATTGTGCATTTGTTATTTATAGACAGAAGATAACTCGAACATGTGGTTCAAGTCATGAGAAGCCAAAAATACGAGTTGTTACATTGGATGTTTCTAGAAAAGCTTCAGAGCAAGGGCAATGTAAGCATGAGAAGAGAGAGCCTCGCCATAAACATTTTCGTTCAGGGCGGCTACATCAACGGTGGTAGGTGGAATTTAACAAAATGTCATTGTGACCCAGAAATTATTCAAAGAAGTATATTTTCATTACGAAATCATAAATAATGATCAGTCATAATTAAAACTTGTTGCTTCATAAATTAATGTGGTTTAAAACCATATTAATAGCTGTACAAGTAGAATAATTCATGGAGTAATCCAAAAGGTTTTTGGTCCGGTTATTATGCATGTTAATATTGATATTTAACATGAATAAACAATAAAATTAGTTCTAAGGCTAAATGCTAAACAGTTGTAAATTCAGTAATCACAGAATCTACTGCAATATTGAAATATTTTATCTTGCGACTAACATTTAGCTACCCCAGGTCGACTTTTGCAATTAAAATGAAACAGGAATTTATCAGGCGCTCTCCAAATTCTAGATTATCTAAGGGAATACAATTTATGCCAACAATATTTTGCGAAATTCTCAGTATCTAGAAAAACAGTGTTTTAATTTATTATATCTCGGAATTTCAGATTAAGATTAATCACTGCCCATAATAATAGACGCAAATGTTTGTGGAATGGGATGAAGTTTAGTAAACTGAGCTTGTATGTGTACTCAGATTCACTTAATAAAGGGACAACAGACCCCCAGTAAAGATTATAATCTATATACACCAGATATTGACATGAATTGCTTAAGGCAAACCCGAGAGAAATTTACATAAGTGTTTTTGGTTTATAGCAGAATGTCGTAAGTGATAAAGTACGGACATTAAATTCTATACTTTAAACTTACTCTATTAACGATCGACATAGAATGTTGAAGGAAGATATGCAATATAAATACTATGAAATGGAAATGGGTTGGTCATGATTATGTAATTCCATGTGTAACTCTACAGTTATGGGCAGGCAGCGGCAAGAAAAGAAGGGCCCATAATGCAATTGAGGGTTGAGCTAGATGGCTTTAAAATCCTACTGCTATACTGTCTAGTTGGAAAGTCTAGCTAGCTGGTGTTCAATTACTAGACAAAAGAAGTTGAACACTAGCCAGCCCACAATAATTATACAATAAGAAAGCTGTCTATCCTTTTGTCTCGCATATTTATCTACGAAATGTGAGGTAGTAATATAATACATTTGGATTACGTCAGCGATGTTTTCAGGTTCATATAACATCGACTACATTCCCTGTCAATGCAGGTGATAATCGATCTTATTTTTGTACTTTAAAATATACGGTTTTTATTGACTGTACTTTATCGCGTAAGTACTTATTTTTGCTCCCGACGCGTCAATTCCAACGGCTTACATCGGTTGTGGTCAGGGCAGTACTCAATATATACTGCGTAAGAGCCACCAATACATTCTGTAGAATGGCAAAGTCACAAGATCATTTATACATACGTAAAAGTACAATTGTTTATCGTATCTTTCTGCCTTAAGCTTATGTAAACTTGAGTCGCAAAGCTCGTTCCTAGAAGTAAATGTTTTTTGTTAATACTGAAGCAGAAGCAAAGTACTATGGACGATAGCGTCCACCTCTCTGGCATCCACAATAATTCTGCAAACGACCGCTCGGCTATCTAGCGAGCCACCCGGTTATCCGTGCGTTTTCTCACTTAGTTAAGAAATGCCCAAGCTCCAACTCTAATTCCCAAATTTTAATTGAGAAAATGAAACCAACCGGGTTCGTAGGCAGGGGCGAGTTTCCAGAATTGTCTTAAAGGTGAGTTACGAGTATTAGAATTAAGAGTTTCTTTGATGCAGTTAATAAAATTAAGTTTACAGGAAGGTTAACTGTTTAAACCGTAATTGGACGGAATTAAATTAAACAATACACCAAACAAAGAAGCTGTATTTTTTTTTCTTATTAGCTACAACAACAAACAGTGCAATTATTTAATGAAAATACTTTTTGTAAATTGAAACCCAAGTTATTATTTCTCTAGAATTTTACATCAAATAAAGCTCTTATCATCAACGAAAGAAAGACACATTTCGAAAACTTTTCCCGTCCTTACGAGGGGCGTAAGTCCCGAAAATTTTAATGTTCGCGTCTTATTATTCACAGTAAGAAGAATATAAAACTCGCTGGCGGAACGAGAAAGTAATATAAAAAATAAACAAATAAGTCACAAAACCCACTCGTGAATAATAAAATAAGCGACCTGTATCCGATACAACACACAAAACACGCAATAAACAAACGGGTTTGCGAATAAAAAGCTATTTCCCGATGGTGGGATGGGCCAAATTTATCGAGTCGCTCGAAATATAGGCGCAATCCTGCCAACAGTGGGAAGGTGATTTACGTACGTGATGTCTATGAAACGTAAGAAATAAAAGGATTTGTGCATCATTCCAAGCGCCGAAATTGTGTATCAAACGCGATTGAGATATTATGGTTTTATAAGTGTCGTTTGCAAGTGTCACCAGCCGATATATTTGGCAGGTGACGGCTAAAGTGCTCTGTACACTCACTGATACGCTGTTTTAGAGGTGATTGTGTTTCTACAAACAACTCTGTTACGAATAAGGAGTGGGATTTCAACTTCACTTTTGTTAGGCACGCCCGCAATTGAGTTAACATATAAGCGAGTTAAACTTCCCTCCATACACCGAAACTTGGGAAGTACTAAACATCTCACGTGAAAATTCCAGGTCTTAATTTACCGAGGGCTCCGCCTACCTGAACCTAACCGCTACCACTGAAACATTACTTGCTTCTTCTAGTACTTCGCTGGCTTAAAACATTTTGGACTACTATATAAAACAGATTTTAAACTTTCGCGATTTGTATACATCATAAAATATTCGTGAATGTTCTTAGATCGAATCAATCTCATTCAGATTTTCTGTTCATACTTTTATTTTCTATAGCAAAATTTTAGGAATACAAAATCGAATTAATAATCTATTCAGACCGTTTGCGGCGCCGACATTGCCTTTAGACCTCACGCGTTTTCGATGACCAGGCAGATCAGAGGCCGACCCTTACGAAATTGAATTGGTAGTTATAACTTACCGTGGGCACACGTACTTACACTAAATAGATATAAAATATGGTTCAGTGAACAAAGGCAATGCCTTCACCTATTATGATTGGAAACAAGCACCTTTGTAAAATCAACTGTTTCAACCGTAACGTCTATCATTGTATTATTTGAATATAATATATGCTCAGAAAACGTGCTCACAAACCGTTACCAGCCCTCTTACCATACCACACAAGGCTCCTACATATTAATAATAACAATACATTTGAGTTCAAATACTCATAATTGTTGTACTACTCGATCTCTATTCGGTGTTTATTGTATTAAAACAGAAATCTAGATCCAACGACAGTTCAATGCCAAGTTCGTTTACGTAACTGCCACGTTACTGAAATTCTTTAGACGACCTCCTTGGTTGAAGTTGAACAAAAACTATGGTATTGCCGAAAAAGCTTAGAAGTTCTGCTAACTTCGATAAATTAAAACGACGCAGCCAATTAATCTAAATCAAAACGAGGCAAGGTCGCCGTCACTCCAACTTATGTATTTCTGAATGCTGTAAATTAGGTATCTTTCATAAAGACGATATAATGGGATGGAAGTACCCATATTGATTTTTCTCCGCTTTGTGACAGTGAAATTTATAACTACAATGATCCCATATTTTCGCACTCATATATCCTCGATATACGTTACATATTCGGCGGCAAATGTGTATTTGAATTTATCTCAAACAACAATTCTATTTCTTTGTTCTCGACGGAAATTACTGTTTCATTTTCGCTATACAATCCTTTGGTACTGCCTAAAATAAGTGTACGTAAGAGCGGCTTTGAACAAAACTGGTGCTCACCAATCACCTATATGGGCAAGGTAATAACCCAATTAATATTTTAGGTAATTCTCTTAGTTTAGATAATGCTGTATAATGGGTGTGCCATTGTTATAATGATCGGTATTATCATAATGTTTCGCTGTTATTGCTATTTACGAGTTTTAGGAACCATTATTTAAAATATAAACATGACTTTCTTAGATATAAAACTCTAACGTATTTTATATATAATAAGATATACCTAGGTATGGATTAAGGTAAAAAAACTTGACTATATTACCATTTTATGCGCTAAGATATGCAGGCAATAAAAGATTCAAAAACCCTATACGCGTCCTCGGCCTCCAAATCGAAAGTCGTATGATGTAATCGGCCGTATATTTAGTTTGATAGTCAGTATTAAAGCCATAAATAAGAAAAGTTCTAACTCACCTTCCAAATAAACTGCAGTCGAGGCAGCTTTATCATTCTCCACCACCGCACTATGGTTCGTCTAGAACAAGCTAGCTAGACAAAATTATTTTATTTGATTTTTATGTCTAGATATAAGGTTTTTGGTACTTTTTTCAAGGCAGTTTGTCATTTGAGCTGGTATCATGAAAAAAAAAACATTTATCGGGCATATGTGTATAATATATTTTTTGAACATTTTATAAAGTGATTTATCCCTCGACGTCGCTATAAAATCTAATAACAGATGCATAAAATATCTAAGAACTAAATCTATTACTCATTATCATCACTATCATCAGATGAATCATCCATTGAATAGTCATGATCGTGAGGGGCAGAACTATGAAAAGTAGAAATCATATTAACATTTTGTTCCTTACAGCTAGGTGGGACAATTAAATCTAATACTTCAGTTGGAAGCGTACCTATTTTCTTCCGAGGAACTTCTCGTAAACCGTTTATTACAGGGTCAGATGTTATCAATAACATATTAAGTAAATCTCTATTCGTAGCCTCCCGTGATCGCTTTCGTGTGTTGTGCTCACGAAATCTTCTGCAGTCCTTATTCCGAGCTTCCTGTGCTTCCTCGGAAAGCTGGCCTATAGGTAGAAGGGACGATCTAATTACTTCGCCACTGTGCAAAAGTATTTTGTGGACAGTAGCGGGCATGTAATACCATGAATAGAGATTTACATAAAGTTGTCTAGTTTCTTGAGCTAAGTTAACGAATTTTTCAATATTTATATCATATCCCGATGATAAAGTGCGAAGTAGTATGCCAAATTTTTGTATTAGTGAAACATCTAACCCTGTAATATCGGCACTAGCCTCGGGATTTCCAAAAAATCTTCGCGCGGTGTTCCCGTCATTAGTGTTACCGAACCCTGGTTTTGGTTTGTCTACAATCAAGCCCATTTCGCTTTTAAATCGTTTTTTAATGTCATCTGAACGTTGTTTCACACTAGCTTTGTCTTCGGCTGTTCTTAACTGCCATTTTTTTATATTTAGTCGATAGCTAATGTGAAGCAAGCATTCAAAGCACCTTATCCAAGCGTGCAACGTAGACAAACCAAAACCAAGATTATCTTTGTCCGCAGCAAACTCTTTTGACAGATCATTCATCATTGTTGGAGTTGCCCCACAAATAAAACATTTTTGTGAGGAAGAAGTTTCGGTCAGAGCATTGCAAACTTTTCCGTCAATCATTGTTAAAAGCATAACATGTGTGACAGATACTTCGGTCTCCATCACCTTGCAGGTTGTCGGCAATAAAGCGTTTATCTCTTCTAAAACCTTATTGGTTTCCGAAATCGTAAAATCTTTCGTTTCCTTAGAAAAGATAAACTTTATTGGCCGACAATACATTGTAGAACAGGGCCGAGGATTCTGCCACACAATATTACCACTTTCATCTTTCAATTGAAGAGGAACGAAAGAAAATACAAATAAAAACTCGTCACTATCGTCACAATTAGTGAATTTTTGTTTGTACATACTATGACCGGAACTTCCATCACAACCCCATTTACTGATTAATGTGAATGACGTGCAAGGTAACAGACTATGAACAACTTCTTGTTGTGCTGAAACTAAACGTTCGGCAGTCTTATCAAGAATTGCCTGAACTTTGATTTCAGCATGCGTTTCATTGACTGTAATTTGTTCACCTGACGGGTAGCAGGCTATTTTAGCCTTTCTAACACTGTACATTGACGGAAACACCTTATGTCCAGCTTTAATACTCCACTTCCGAGTCTGCTTATAGCTATGGCTACTTGATTTACTATCAACGTAGTACGCTAAAGCTTCCTCACTTGTTAAACTCCTGGGGGCACTTTCTTCACTCGTGGTCTTGGTTATTGAAGGATCACTAGTCACATCTTTAATTTGACGTGCTACACTTCTCTGACCCGAGATTCGAGCTGACACTTCAGCGGCGTAAATTAATTCACTAGCACTTCTGGACTGTAATAGATCGTCTACACGTCGTCTCTTCGTTTTGAGACTAGAATGTTCAAAATCTTTAGTAGGTCTTCCGGGTCCCGGTTCTCCAGATGTAGTTGGCAGAGATAAATAAACGGACACATCGAAAGATATGTCAAGACCCTCCAGCCACGTCGAATACTTTTGTAGGAATCGCTCTCGATTTCTTCCACAGCTGCTCCACTTTTCAGCAAATTTCGTTGAATATCTTGAGATTAGTACTTTAATATCTCGCAGAGACTGCTCCGTAACACCATCAAAATTATATCTCAAAGATATAAACCGAAAGAGCTCCTCATTCCGCGTTTCCTTCGGGTGTTTCAGCCATTCTTCGAAAAAATCCATTCTTGAGACGGTAAAAACTGTTGAAAGAAAAAAATAAATAAAAATTAGTTGTGCAAATATATCGCAATGAATTTTTTTACGTATAACTAAACACTTATGAGAATCGTATATGATAGGTTCTACGGTGGGGACAAGTGGGGACATGTTATTATTTGACCGATGAATTTGAAAAAATGAGTAAAAAAGTGGGTGAAAATTCAAACATTTCATTTTATAAGACTAAAGAATGAAGTTCCCATGTTGAAAATGAAATAAAATATAACTACTTACCCTTACGTATACAATCTATCACAAAAACACTTTCACAAATTTCTTTTAGTGACATAAACAATGCTATCAAATATGATGTAAAAATGCAAATGAATGCCCTTTAAATAGTCAACATCTTATAAACATACCTTAATGACGCTCTTAATGAGGGTAGTATTGATAATTAATAGGTGTAATCCTCAATGTATAGGGGTAATGAGTTCGTAATAGTAATTAACTTCCAGGAATTTAAGAGTTGTTTTTGTCTAGCTAGCTTGTTCTAGACGAACCATCACCGGTCGAACTGTTTCGTACGATATCGCTTCTAGCAAATTGAACCGTAAGTCTAGAATAACCAAACTACTTATATCTTCCAGTATATCGTCGTAAAATGTTGTCAGCTTATTGCCGGATAGCGTCAATTTCCTCAGTTGTGTGAGGCCACCGAATGCACGCTCTGATATGTATTCTATAGCATTGTTATCGAGCATCAGCTCTTTCAAGCCCCACAGTTCACTGAAGGCCAAGTTCCCAACCATCGTCAATTTATTATTTCTCAGATTTAATCGAGACAGATTCTCAAGGCCCTCTAACATCTCTCTTGTCACTACTGATATGTAATTAAAATCTAAATTGAGTTCAATCACGTTGTTTAAGTGCTTAAAGCAACCTTCGTGTATCAAACTCAAGTTATTATTTGATAGATGTAAGACATGTAAATTTGGTAAACCAAAAAACACATCTATCTTCAATTCTGATATTTGATTTTCATCTTTGATAGCATCATCATCTGTGAAAACGAGTGTTTTTCTAAAGTGGTAATCTTATTCGATTTCAAAACAATTTGTCTGACTGTAGATGAGTTTGTGAAGGCGTACGGCGGGATCCTTTTAATAGTTCCAAATTGTATAGAGATATGTTTAAGTTTGTCCAGTCTTATTATAGCCTTCGCCGGTATGAATGTTAGCGAGTCATCGGTTCTGACGTTGAACATTAAGTGTTCTATTTCAGACTGAGACGAGAAACTCGGCCAAATGAGATCTTCCTCAGTGATGCCACCGCCGAATACCCAGCAGTCCGCTCTAGTGGCCATTTTCAGCTTGTTACTGTCACAATAACAGTGGACTTTAGATCGCCTGTCGACAATGTCGCACACGTTAATGAAGACAGGTGAATAATAAAGCCGTTCCATTTTCAGTTTGGTGTCGTTCTTGCTCTCGGTTACAGTTAGCTTCACAGTCATCAATGATGCAATGATTATCAAATATTTGGTGACTTGCTCCATTTTCCTCACCACACCGGTATCTGCAACAAATTAAAAAAATATATTTTGAAAACCTCGGCATTACCTTATCTAATTCTAAAAGTTTCTGCTTCGATTATTATGAAAGTTATTTTTATGTAGAAAATTATTCTTTTGACATTATTGAAAGAGACGGCGTAGTTAGTTATATATTGCGGAGATATGATAATATGGCCGTAATAATAGTGTTTGAATAGCTTTCTAAGTGCCATAGTTTTATAGGTTGAGATAACGGATAGTAATTTGCTAGCCGGTGAAGTTAATTCCATAATATCTGAAAAATAATAGAAAAAGTAGTTAAGTATATCAGTGGCTTTATCTTGGGACATAAATCTTAGAAGTCGAGGGAGAAAGACTGAAATTATAATAAAACTATACATAATGGACAAGATTTATGGTTGCTAGCTGAGAGCCAACTTGGAGTAGTATTTAAGTCTGTGGCACATAATTCTGAAACTTTTACAATATGAATCTGATGTTGGCTTCTCAAAGCCGTATTTGAATGCCCGTGTGGTGGATGTTTGAACATTGTTTCATTTGACTTTCTTTAACTGTAAGTCATAGATAATATTTTTGTAGATAAACGCTTCTAGATATTAATTTGAAGTATCATCTTTAACTTCATAATATTTGTACTACCCGTAGTTTTCTTTATTACAGACCAATAACGAAGTAAACTCAACTCAAATACAATAGAAATATATGTTGTACAAAAACTTATTTACTAATGGGTTTTATGGTTATATTTCCAGTCAGATATATTTCGAAGGTTCTCGAAATCTGTACCACGGAGCACAAAACTCACATGTAAAAACAAGAACAAATATTCAGTACCAACGCGTAATAAACACGCCCGGATTTAATAGTCAATCGATACCAATACAGTCGTGTCGGCCTCAAAATAGGATACGCGATACAGTAATTACTTGTGCTGTAGGCGGGTCTGATAAAGGCGAAATATTTTTTTTCGAACATAGGCATCCCGCGAAGGGCAGAGGTCACCCTTGTGATATATGAGGCTCATAAATATCCGTAATATTCGGTTTCACACATAACAGGTCACGGCATGGTAAAAAAATTCTTCCATTAACGAAATTTTAACCTAATTAAATTGAAATAATATAAGTAAGGGAATTTTTATGTAGGAGGAGTAGGACCTGTATTAGTCAAATCAAGCGTATTATTTGATCGTAATCGGTATGAATTGAATGACATTATATAAAGAGGATTAATGGAGTCCCCTTTTTCTTTTCAATTCTAAAATGAGAGAGTACTTATTATGTAATATACTTTATTCATTTGGTAAACATGCGTAGATATAGGTTATAAGCAATTAAATGTATTTACTGCCGACCGATTTGACAATGTTATGTTATTTATATACTTTTGTACAATAGGCTTGTGTCCACTAAGAATTAATCAGTTTGATTGTAGTATCTTTAGATTCATTGTTATTTGTAGATGTCAATAAAGTTAATAAGGTAGTTTCCAGGGTCAAAATAATTACATTTTATTTAGTCCATATTTTAGATTATAAAAAAATATCGGACACGTATTTTTTCTTTTTTCGATTAAATAAAAACTAGCAAAGATATAGCCCATTAAAGTTACGTGTGACGTCATCTAGTGCTAAAAAATGCAGCACGGCGTGACGTTATACGTAACTTTAATGAGCTATATCTTGGTCATTTTTAGTTTAATTTACAAATAAAAAATACGTATCGCTTATTTTTGAATAATCTAAAGGACGGACATATAATTTTTTTTGTCAACTAGCCTATTATTTATTATAAAAAGATTTATGTTATTTTTAGTATTCTAAAACTAAAAATAATATATTTATTCTTGTGACAGTGAACACGTAATCAGAGAGCATTACGTCAAACAGTGCGTCCGCCATTGTTGTTATTGACGTTTTGGCAGTAAATACAACTAATCTATTTAAAACTTTCGCGATTTGTATACATCATACAATTTTATTGAAACGGGTCTTAGTATTTAATTCATTTAAGGTATAAATACCTCTGTTTTACTGACGTTTCGGCCGTCTTACAACAGCTATGGTCGCGGCAGGACTGATGTCAGTTAAGAGATATATCTTAAATATATACAAATGTATATATTTAAGATATATCACATGTCTCTTATTATGTGTAAGTATAGATATAAATAATATCATATGACAAGTAATAAAAAAGTTAAATGATAAAAATATATAAAGTTCTATTATATTTTTAGTGGCCGTAAGACGAAAAATTTTCTAATATCTTAATTGTAATAGTCTGATGCAAATAAAAATATGGAAAAGTCGATGTTATAATAGAACTGCAACCAAGTATCTCAAATCACTTTTATTTCCACAAGTGCATTGTGATGTCCCATGCACACTTTAAAACATTAAAGGGATGCCACATCCTGGTCTCATCCTAGTGTTACGTCCCATCTGTGTGCCTTACGCCTTAGTCACTTAGACGCCGCATTACGAAACGGAAATAGCCATACACAAAATATTTGATGTCTCCTCTGCTCTGAAATAGGTCTACCGGCTTTCAGGACTTCGAAACTATAAAGTTGCTTTTGGCTAAAGTTTCCAAAGCGGATTAAATGTATTTTATTGAATTAGAGTCTATATCTATTTTTGTGTTTCGTTAAATTCGGATTTGTGTGACCTGGTTGCCATGGCACGACAAAAATGCTTTTAAGGCAGCCTAATGTGACAACGAATTAAATATAACAACAGCCTGTTTTGTTTTATGCGATTAGGTTAGATGTCGCTTTGCGTAAACTAGTAAAACTTTACCTACGTTACTCGGGCCTATGTCTTTGAAATATTCTTGTCTTAGTTTACTTACATCAAATCCATAAATCTAGTATGTGAAAAAGTCACATACTAGATTTTTGGATTTGATGTAAGTATACTTAAGAATTAACATGTACATTATTTATAAAATCCTGTATGTATATAATATATAAAATCCTTGTGTTACTGACTGACTGACAGACAAGCTACAGCCAAAACTATTGGGCGTAGGCAGCTGAAGTTTGGCATGTATGTTCCTTGGGGACCGTAGGGGTGCATTAAGAATGGATTTCCCGAAATAACTACGGGATCGGTCAACACAAATCTTTTTTTTAAATGTGCAGCCGTAGCTGCTGGCGTCCTCTAGTGAATTATATTGAAGCGTGCATTTTGAATGTCAAACAGCTTTTTTCTTACGTGTATGAAAGAGTGCAACAAAAATTAACCGTTTGCCTGTCTGCCTATTTGTTTTGGCTATTCTCCAAAGTGGTTGGACCAATTTTGACGGGGCTTCTACTGCTAGATAGCTCATATTATCGTAAGGAATTATTAAAAACACTATAAAATTGCCCGAAGATAAAGTAAAATCCATGAATGACAGCATTCAGGCAAAAGGCAAATCCTAATATGATGCACTAAATACACCATAGAACTTAACTGGAACTAACTCTTTCCAAAAGGAAAAGATATGATCGTAAAATGGTATTATAGTTTTCATACATATTTATTACACTTATGGTCACAAGGACCGTTATATTGGATCAATTGAGTGCCAATTTCTTTCGACAACCCGCGTAATAGTTGGATGGTGCGTCCCATACACTTATACGTTAGTTACTTCAGATGTCACCCTAGGGACGTTCGATGTAAATTCGAGAAACGAATTCTGAGAAAATTTTATTTTTAAACTTACGTGTAAAGTGAGTATTGAGGTTTTATTGGTTGTTTCGTATCCATGACGGGAAGTTGTGCGTTGTGTGTACGTTCAAGGTCAAAAGTAAAACTTATATTGAGAAAATATAATGGATGACTTTAATACCTAAAGCATTCGATCTAAAGAAGAAGACTGTAATGTTCTTGGAATGTTCGCAGATAAACAATCTGCGAACCTGCACTTGGCCTATTGTAGTATGGCTCAACCCTTTTGTATAGAGAAGCGACTCGTGCCCAGCGGAAGAAAAGTTCATAATCTGGGCTGATATTGTCAGAATCAGAATCAGAAAATTTATTTCCAACAATACTGTTACCAACGGTGTTACAAAGCAATGCATACATGATTCAAGTATTTTGACCAGTAATATAGCGGCATGCAAATATTATTTTTATTACATAAATTAAATAATTATAATTAATAAGCCTAAAAAATTAAACAATACTAAATCAATATAAATAATTGGATTGGATGTCAGAGTAGTAATATCAATATTCATTCTTAAGTCACTCATGACATGGTTAAAGTAATTATTAAACTAGTTGGACAACAATATAAACTTTTCACAGTTAACAGCTAACTTTAAGCCAAATTCACACTTGCCTCTAAACTACCTAATCTAACCTAATATTATTATATTTAAGTTCTCCCACGCGACAAAAAGCCACAAGCACTTACCGGGTCTTATCTCCATAAGCGTGTGCCTTCATATATTACACTAAACAATTTACGCTTACCACCTTGAACGATCATTGGCTCCAGTAATTATAAATCGATGGAAGTGATATAATATTCATTTTGAGGGAAACGGTTTAGGCTTGTGGCTTTGTATAAGAGAATTGTAAGCTAAAGGAAATTGTCCAGGTACTTCTATTATGTAAAATATTTGTTTTGTATTGTATTTAAACTTCAAATTTGCTTGGCTTAAGTACCTACTAATTTATTAGGGAAATATTATATTTTTTATATTCTTTAATAAAATATTAATGTGTTAAGTGTACAAATAAACAAGTCGATTGAAAATTTATTTGATATGGATAAACAGGAAATAATTATTTAAAAATATTTATTTAAATGAAATGAAAATAACTAACAATTTTGATAGTTAGAGTTTTAAAGCTAAAAAGTAAGGTCAGCAATAATTATATGGTAAAAGCTCTTGTGTCATCATTAAACAATTAAATTTGAAATTGAAGTAATATCTTAGTAACTTACTTTACAAATTTTGACGACTATTACATGACTTAGCTAATTAACGCTGTTGTGCCACATACATTTTATTACTTACAGTTCTTGCGGTATGTAATACTAGAGGATGCCCGCGGTTACACCCGCGTTATTTAAGGCTACTGCTCCGCTCCCGTCGCTCATAGCGCAATTTTATATGAGGGAAGCCTATAGGCTTCCCTCGATAAATGGGCTATCTAACACTGAAATATTTTTTCAAATCGGACCAGTAGTTCCTGAGATTAGCGTGTTCAACCACACAAACAAACAAACAAACTCTTCAGCTTTATATATTAGTATAAGACTAGAGGACCCGTGCTGCTCCACAGCATATTTTAATATTATTATGACTGTGCTGCCCTACCATTATTTCCATTAAGACACTGTAATGTCCTTCGTCCAGGTGCCCAGAAAATAGCAAGTTATGAACAATTTCGCCAGTACCATAGTCACTAATCGTATTATTGTTTTCCAGGTGAACTCTGACACTCGGGATATAGCTCACTTACACTCTGAAGTTCAGCATGCCCTGCGTACTGTCCATTGGCACCCATCACACGTTTGAAATCTGTTGCATTTGTAATGGTCTAGCCATATGCTTCGTCCCCAACAATGAAGTTACTATATAGGTACATCCCACTTATTGACAATGTTATCAACAGTGGCCAAACGAATTTCGTTGTTTATTCTCACTTCCATATAAACAATATAAGGATCAAAACACTGGCGAAAAGTGGGCGTTTAATATACCTCTGCCTACCCCTTCGGGGAAACAGGCGTGAGACTATGTATGTATGTATAAACAATAAGAAATTGCGCGGCATAAGCAATTATCGTCACCAAGAATGGAAATCACTTGAAAATTGTTGATGGTAGAATTAATCAAATCTGAACCCGTATTTTTTTAGCAGTAGGTTGACCATCTGGTACCAAATCTCCAACAGGGCCGTCATTGACCAAGATTCTTTGTTCAAACTTTCTCTGAGTATTTTTCAATTTCCTTCCAAGAACCATAATTATAATTGAAAATACAACTACTCACAAAAATACGTTATTAAATCAGAAACATAATAAAAAGTATAATGATTGGCACCCTAAGCGGTTTCTACTACTAAGTAACAAATTCTCAGGAAAATACAAATTCAATAATATTTTCTATGGTTTTGTCGGAATTGTGTTTACATGGGCATTAATAAAAATAAAACATCGTATTTAAAAAAGCCGTTTTATTAGCATAAAAATGTGCTCAAACTTATTTCTTAAGAAAAGAACAATCATTGGCACCCTGGTATAGTTATTGGCAGTACCCAAAAGGTACAATCATTGGCACTGTTGGCCTAAGGCCGTGATACCCAGACAGTCTTAAGACTTGATATCCGGATCTTTATACATGTATTCTACGTATATTTATGAATGTTTATGTAACCTTCTAATATTTCTAACATAAGTCTATATTTGAGAGAAGTTTAGTTCATTTACCACGTTTTATATCTTTCTTTCGGCATATTTTTCTAATGTAGCTCATTTTGTCTCTTAGATACATTGTAGCAAATTTCTGTTTGCCTGTTTCAGTTTCTCACAAGCATTTTGTTCGTAATATTTTTGTCTATACTAAGTTCTTTGTTTTAAGCGATATCTGTCCTGATTTCTGGGTACTTTGTAGAGAAAGGTTGCTATCTCTGTACGACCGTACCATAGTAAGTTGGGTGTAAAAGCGAAGAAATATACAATCTAAAGTTGTTTGTATGCGAATTTGACGGCAAACAAACAAAAATCTGAAAAAAATATGATTCTAAAATGTGCCAATGACTATGTTGTTGAACAATTTTTAAGTATAGTCATTGGCACTATCGAAAAAGACGATCCATCTATTTAATAGCGCAAAACTAAGGTTTATTAAGCTTTAATGAAGATAACAGATACAAATAAATAGGTACTTTCGTGTAAAATTAATTAAAAATATTGTTTTTCGCTTCGGAAAGTAACTACCTAACCTAAACATTTCATTAATTTTTTAGGCAAATTTCCTAACATTTTTCTTAAAATAGTTGTTAAAGAAAAATGGTTCATAGTTAAGATTTAAATATTTGTTCTGTGTATAAGAAATAGGTTAATCCTGCTTATGAATATATTTCTGTGACATAATAATATAAGATTTTCCTAATATTCAGGATAATTCAGCAGAGTGCCAATCATTGGGGGGGGTGCCAACATTACTATAGTTTACCCTAACTAACTTACGCTAACTAAACTTTTTTATTTTATCTGTCAATATTTTACTTTCAAAATTAAAAATATAGATAGCCAACTTTTTTTATACGTAAGAAAATAGGTTATATTTCTGTTATCCAGCTAAATATTTCTGTGAGAAGCAAGATTTATTTTGTTTTGTGTATGGGTGTGATTAATCCATCTTATTTTAGAAATGTAATAATTATGTTTATGATTTCATCAGTTACAGTATTGGTAGAAATTGTAGTTTTGGTAGAAAGGGTAGTTTTGGTAGAAATTGTACTTTTGATATATATATGGCTGTTTTGGTATGAATGGTAGTTTTGGTAGCAATTGTAAGAACATTACTACCAAAATTACCACATATACCAAAACATACTATTTATACCAAAACTACTATTCCTATCGAAAATACAATTCATATCAAAACTACAATTTGTACCATAACTACTATTGGTACTAAGTAACACTATCACATCTACCATTTTTTTTAAACTCCCATTCTACCAAAACCGCCGGTGCTGTGTAAAAGTACCTTTTCTCTCAAAACTACTAATCTTACCAAAGCTACAATTTCTACCATAACTACTACTTGTAATATTGCTTAAATATGTTACATGACAATAGTACTATGAACCGCTGTAATATGTTCCATATAAAAAAAATTAAGATGCCCGCAGAAAGTCCGTAATTTAAAAACACAAAAAAGTTCCTAACTTAGAACGTAGTTTACCCGTCTGTAGGGTTGATTTTCCCAACATTAAGCGGAAATTCCAAAAGACGAAATCCTAAGGTCGCGGGTATACTGACGTTGTTACCGCGACCCCGTCATAAGGGTCGATAGAGGAACACCGCGGTGTTTTAGTGGGTATGCCCCCGAACAACTAGCAAAACATACGAAAAACACGTTTTTTGTATGGGACCCCCCTTTAATATTTTATATACTAAAATACTTATATATACTTAATTGTTATAGCGGCAAGCGAAATACATAATTTGTGAAAATTTCAGCTTTCTAGCTTTCACGGTTTATGAGATACCGCCTGGTGACAGACAGACAGACGGACAGACAGACAGACAGCGGAGGCTTAGTAATAGGGTTCCGGGCAAAGGCCCAGGCCAACGAGGAGCTGCTGGAGACTTTGGACCGAGAGCCGTGGGGACGCCCCTACCTTATGGTACGGGGCAAGTTGCGCCAATGGGCTCCCCCATTGTCCCGGAGTCTCCAGCCACAGCTGCTGGAGGAGGTGGTGTGTGCGTTGTTTCCGTCAAGACCGGAGCACACACCACCGGCTATGGTTCCGCCTCGCAATGTGCCCGACGCGGAAGATGACATTGACGACGACGTGCCCGAAGTGACCCGGGTAGAGTTAAGAGTGGCGGTGGCTCGCATCAGGAACACCGCCCCAGGGCCCGACGGCATTCCAGGCCGTGCATGGGTCCCGGCCATGAGGGCTCTCGGGCCCCGACTAGCGGGGCTCTTAAGCGCATGTTTGGAGCGGGGCCAGTTTCCAAGCCGGTGGAAGACCGGAAAGCTGGTCCTGCTTAAGAAGGAGGGGCACCCAGCAGACTCACCATCTGCGTACAGGCCAATCGTCTTGCTGGACGAGGTTTGTAAGATCTTTGAGCGAATCATCGCCAGTCGTCTCATCCAGCACATGACCAGGGTGGGGCCGGATTTGGCGGACAACCAATTTGGTTTCCGCCAGGGACGCTCTACGGTTGATGCGATCATGCGCGTGAAGGTCCTTGCGGAGGAGGCAGTCGCCCGGGGTGAGGTGATCTTGGCGGTGTCGCTCGACATCGCCAACGCTTTCAACACCTTGCCCTGGAGTACCATCCGAGAGGCACTCCGGTACCACGGGGTGCCGCGCTACCTCCAACGCATTGTCGGGGCCTATTTGTCGGAAAGATCAGTGGTGTACCCGGGTCGAGAAGGATGGGGTCGGCGAGAGACGTCGTGTGGCGTTCCGCAGGGTTCGGTGTTGGGGCCGCTCCTGTGGAACGTAGGGTACGACTGGGCTCTGCGCGGTGCGCTTCTCCACGGCGTCGGCGTCATTTGCTACGCCGACGATACGCTAGTCACAGCGCGTGGGAAGTCGTACCGGCAGGCGGCAATACGCGCGACTGCTGGTGTCGCGCACGTCGTGGGTAGGATCCGGCGGCTGGGCTTAGAGGTGGCATTGCACAAGTCTGAGGCCCTGTGTTTTCATGGGCCGAGGATGAAGCCGCCTCCGGGGTCCTGCATCATAGTAGGAGGGGTCTCCATCGCTGTTGGGTCGACGATGAGGTACCTTGGACTCGTTCTCGACAGTCGGTGGAACTTTGGGTCGCACTTTACGCGGCTGGCCCCCCGGTTGTTGGGCGCCGCTTCTGCGCTCTCGCGCTTGCTGCCCAACCTGGGAGGGGCCAACTCCCCCTGCCGGAGGCTCTACATGGGGGTCGTACGGTCGATGGCGCTATATGCCGCGCCAGTGTGGGCGGACACCCTGACGGCCCGCAATGTCGCCGCGCTGCGAAGGCCCCAGCGCGCGATGGCGGTCAGGATTATAAGGGGATACCGTACGATCTCCTTTGAGGCAGCGAGCCTACTAGCCGGATCCCCGCCCTGGGACCTCGACGCAAAGCTCCTCGCGTCGCTTTATTGGTGGCGCGCGGAGGCGGTCGAGCGGGGCGAGTGCCTGGTGCCACGACAGGTTGAGGCACGTAGGGCAGAGCTCCGCCAGGTCCTAGTGGCGGAGTGGCAGACGCGCTTAGCGCAACCCACGGCGGGGCATGCCGCTGTAGCGGCGGTAAGGCCCGTTCTAGAGGAGTGGCTCAATAGGAGCCACGGCGCCCTCAGCTTCCGGCTGACGCAGGTGCTTACCGGACACGGGTGTTTCGGGAAGTACCTGTGTCGTATAGGCCGGGAGCCGACGTCCCAGTGCCACCATTGTGATGATTGCCGCGACGATACGGCACTGCATACGCTGGCGGAGTGCCCAGCTTGGGCCGAGCAGCGCCGTGACTTAGTCGCGGCCGTAGGTGCTGCGGGAAATCTCTCGCTTCCGGCTGTTGTATCTACCATGGTCGGGAGCGAGTCAGGGTGGAGTACCGTCGCCACCTTTTGCGAGGCCGTGATGCTTGCAAAGGAGACGGCGGAAAGGGAGAGAGAGGCTGCCTCCTCTCTCCCCTCCCGCAGAAGACGCACTGGGCGTCGTAGAGTGGCCGACTTCCGGCCACCGTAGGGCGCGGCCTGCGGACGGCAGACTCGGGGCGTCTTGTCGTCCGATCAGCAGCAGGCCTCGAGGTGGCGGCGTCGTGTTCCGCGCGCGCCTCATAGTGGAGTCCTGCGGCCGGGGTGGTGGCCGCAGTGGGTGACGGGGCTCGCCTGACTATCTGGCGGGCCAATACCCGTCGGGGGGTAGCGACGAATGCTTAGGCGATACCCGCCCCTCCGACACACGGGTACATGAGGAACACGGGTTGGTTTTTAGTCAGTAAGAGTCTGACAGTCCCCTTCGCCCTTCCCCAAGGGCGGAGGGACTCCATGAGGATTTTCCAACCCGATACCAAAAAAAAAAAAAAAAGGCTTAGTAATAGGGTCCCGTTTTTTACCTTTTAGGTACGGAACCCTAAAAAGGGGGAAAATTCCTCAACATCAGAGATCAGTTCTCCCAACATTAAGGGTTAACCGGTAACATTCGGGGAATATTACCTGCCATCAGAGATAATTCACTATAGTGATAATTTGACCAACATCGGGTATAATTTTACACACCACCACACTCACACCCGTATGAAAGTAAGGCAAGGTCACCATAAGGAGGCATAACGGTTTTTCCTGGCAGTTACCGCAAGGAACTTATTAGATGCCATAAAAATATTTTTGAATTTAGAACCGTCCATATAGAGAGAAAGCAATGGAATCTTAAGAAATTTATAGGAAAATATTGAAAAATAAGTTCAATGTCCACACCTATCTTCCTTCAAACTTACCCAATTTAAATGAGCATACCATCAAATGAAAGAGCTCTTTTCAGCGCGTGTTTTAGGCCTATAACGAAACGCCTTCCTCAATGAGAACCAGATATCTAGAAGCAGAAAGTCATTGACTACGGCTACGAAAACCTAAAAATGTATAGGCGAAAACTGTTTTTTGCATATAACTTGATGAATCTGTAAGTTAGGTAATTTCTTATGCTTGATGACAAATCTACGCAGCGAGATCATTCATTTTAAAAAAATCATGCGAATCGGTTGCGTAGAACGGGCCGACCAACTCGTATTATAAAACACAAATTCTTTTAATATATAGATAAGATACCATAAGCCCGATCTTCCAGTCTCCTGTCACCCAATTGCACATACAAGTTTTATAATAATAATAATAATAAATCTTTATTTCGGAATCTTTACACTCCATATTTTACACAGAAAAGGAACATAAAAATAAATAAATAGAAACAAAACATATCAGTATTAAAAAGAAAATAAATGAAGTTACATGACAAACAAAATGAATATATATAACCTCTCTACGCTATTACAAAAAATGACGCTATTAGGTACAATTATTACGCTGCAATCTGTAACCATTTATTGTACATTGTGGTAGTATACATTCTTTCAGAAAACTCTTTGATAATATTGTTTGTACACGAACCAACCCTCGACATGAATCCCGCGATTCGTTTTCTCTGGATGGCATTAAACGTATCCAGCCTAGCTTCTGTGAACATACCCGACGCACTACAATGCGGCGCAAGACTCATTAGCTGTCTAAAGATGTTATTATACTGAACACGAATACCATCCAGAGACCTCTTCGTGTAACGCGTCCAGAGTTGGCACGTGTAGAAACACTGACAATATGTCCTAAAAAGATGTACCTTCGTCTGAGTGTCGGCTTTAAAAAATCTCCTGGCTATCATATTGCCTACTACGGACAGCGCTCTAGGTTGCCTGTCTATATCGGCATCGTCTTTGAAGTCTGACGTCAGTATATGACCAAGGTACTTAAACCTCTCTACTACTTTGACTCGCTGACCTCCTATCCAAACTGGTGGGACGTTTTGTGGACCTCTTCCTGACCTAAATATTAACAATTCTGTCTTCTTTGCATTATACACCAAGTTATGTTCTCTAGCGTATCTCTCACAAATTGCCATCAGTTTCCTTAAACCCTTAATTGACGGGCTGAGTAGGACCATATCATCAGCGTAGCTCAGGTTGTTGACATACCTGTCACCAAGCCTAAGCCCCACCGCAGTCCCACTCAGCTCCTCAATCAAGTCATTCATATAGATATTAAATAGGTCAGGAGAGGTTAACCCACCCTGCCTAACGCCACAAGATAGTTTATAGCTGTCCGACCTAGCTGATTCCCACCTGACGTTGTTCGCCTGTTAAGAATACCAATATCTAATCAGTTAAACAACTCCAGGCACGATATAAGTTTTACCTAGTTTCTCCCATAGCAAGTCATGATTGATAGTATCAAAGGCACGGCTTAGGTCAAGGAAACATGCGTAAACACTTGTCTCCTGTTCCACATATTGCAATACAACTTGTTTCAGGGAGAAGATAGCCATGTCTGTTGAAATTTCAGGACGAAAACCGAGCTGCCCGTCATTTAGGCTAAGTGCGGGACTTAACTTTTTATGTAGCAGGCGCTCAAGCACCTTGGCCACAACCGTTGCCAGCGAAATGGGTCTATAATTCGACATGCTAGTAGCATCCCCAGTTTTATTCTTAATTATAGGCACAACCAATATACGTATAAGTTCCTCAGGCAAGTATTGGTGCCGTGCACAAAGATTGAACAGCAAAGTTAAGGTATCAGCAATATACTTTCCTGCGTATAACAGATGCTCAATACTCAAGCCATCGTGCCCTGGGGATTTCCCTCGCTTCATTGTCCTGAGAACCTCAACAACATCATCAGTCGACAGCTGGAAAGCCCCCCCTCCTCAACACTTTTACAACAACTTGACGAAGGCACAGGTACTGCTGGATTAATTAAAGTCTGTTTTACATAAAAATGCGTACTAAATTTATTTGCAATAGCTCTCTTGTCAGATTCGCCCTCTACACTAACTGGTGTGCTGGTTTTTGGGTTGAGCTTTTTAACTTCCGTCCAAAAACCTGCGAAATTTTTAGACGAAGCATGATGCGCTAACGTATTCATTTTAATCTTCTCCTGGTTATTTTGAACATATTTCAAGGCAGCTTTAAAGTCTTTACGTGCTGTACGCATTCGCACAATTTTACACATTACGCATTGTAATAATATCCTGAACCGGGCCTACCATATGTATTCCACTGTAAAAAAGTTTGCCTAGCCTGGACGTGGTACTGTCTAACATAATAATTCCAACCGGTTATATAACGTTTCCTATTATTATTACATGTATATGTGCGTTCAGCGGCAGTTTGTAACACTTTAATTATATTACAGTAAAGCCTGTCAATTATACTTATATGTTCTACCTCATTACATAACATATTGCTCTTACATGACAAGTTATACTCCTCGGATTGATATATTAAACCTAGATTTTCAGTACATAGTTCACAGTATTTATCACGTTGTTCTTTACTCCTACAGCCCCACCTCTACTTTAAATTGCAATCAGTCCCACTATCTACTATCAGTCTTTTACAAATAATATTATTAATTCTTACCTCTTTTACTAATGGTAGGTGATCCGACAGATAGGCATCATATAATACGTATACGTCACTTACCGATGATTCGGCCGCCGCTGAGACAAGGCAGTGATCGAGCTATCGCTGCGAACCGGTTCCATCACTAACATATATATACGTGCTTATATCTAATCGCTTAGAGTCTATACAAGATAAAAACTCTTCAAAACAATAATCCATTAGTTCCTTGTAGAAACGCGAGTCAGGGCGCGCGTTAAAGTCCCCTAATACGAACACACTTTCAACATCCGCACTATCAATTACCGCACTTATATTATCCAGACACTGTGCCATTACCGGGAAATTGTCTTCACAGTCGGTAGGCATATATACACTAAATACTAGAATACTCCGATCCCCGCGCACAAGTTTAACCGCAACCATGCGATCATTGTTACACTGCACAATATCAGCACTAGGGAATATGTTTCTATCCCACAGGAGAGCTACTCCCCCGTAGGGCCTCCCTCGCACAATTCCTTGCTCCGTGTCGACAGCAGATATACCATGACTGCCGAATTGTTTGTGAATCGTGTTTAACAATCCAAGATCATGTGGAAACAGCCATGTTTCTTGAAGCGCTATAATGTGATGACTATTACATAAATGAACTATTTCCTGTAAAGATCTTTTAAGTGATCTACAATTATATGAAACAAGCTTAATGGTCGAGCAATCCATATTAGTTTTTAATAAGCTCTGCGTTCGTTGTTGACATTTTATTACCGACTTGCTTACGTTCCCAGAACTTCCTGAAAACAATGTCCGCAGGCCAGAAACGATCACCATTATCGTTCAGGAACAGGTCAACACTGTTTAACGGAACAATAACCTTGAAGGCATTAAATTCATTATTTATGTTGTTTATTTTATAAACCTGCACATTAAGGTCAGTTTTATATTTAATAAATGCCTCTATGTCCCCCGGAGTGGTTTCCTTATGTACTCTAGAGACATATAAGGATATTTTCCTCTCGGCTGCCTTAAAGTTAAATTGCTCCAAGGGCTGGGCGACTCCCCTCCTAATAATAATAAATATACAAATCAGTTGATAAATTTCGGAAGAGTGCGATCACAAACACCATGACACGAGATTTTAACATACACATAATGGCGCTGATACACTTAAGCATTCCCTTGTAACCTAACATCGAGCATTCGCCGTTTTTAGATTTCTAGAACTGATTTTACTACTAGCTGATCCCTCGGTTACACTCGCTTTATTCAGGGCTACTCTTTCGCTCCCGTAGCTCAAAGCGCATTGTCATGTAAGCTTCGTCAATAAATAGCCTATCTAACACAAAAATAACTATTCGAATCGGTCCCGTACTTACTGAGATTAGCACGGTCAGCCGTCCGAACAAACAAACCCTTTAGCTTTAATATTCGATTTTAAACTTTCGCGATTTGTATACATCATACAATTTTATTTAAACGAGTATTATTTTTATATATACGTCGGTAAAATATAGGTATTTATACCTTAAATTAATTAAATATCGCAAATAAGACCCGTTTAAATAAAATTGTATGATAGCTTTAATATGTTAGTATATGCTTGTGAGAAATATATGCTTTGTATATCAATATTTTAATGAAAGTAGTTCCGAAAATATAAATTAACATATAAAACATATTAATGTAATCTTTTATATTTGTACGTTTTCCCAAAAATTATCGAATTTTGCAAAATTGGTTTTATATTCTAGAAAATAAGAAAAGTATATAAAATATTTGAAAAAAAACGAAAGTAGCTAAAAGTAATAAAATTATTGAAATATTATTCGTTAAGAAGTTTCTTTGAATCAGATTCTCACTTTTTATTCCTGAATAACGACTGAATTTCGCTGTACGTTCCAGGAATCCAGGGACACATCACGGACCTCAGACTCAAGACTTTCACCTTGGAGCCTTAGATTCACTCATTAGTCAAAATAGAGAGCCTAGTATGGCACAAGGCACACTTCTCTTTACTACTATTGTTATTGCTAACGTTTTATTGGCATGGTAACTTAGCAATTCGTTCTTCTTTGACGGGGCCAATTCTCCTATTTTTATATGATATTGATTTTATATTTTGAATTGACTCAGAAACGGTATTCTGATAACCTAATGTCATTATCGTATAATTTGAAATTAACAGTTCGTCGATGACACATATTTTGACACTTGTTTCAATTTGTGACGTCACATCGCGCTCCTGCGCCGCGAGCCTCGCTACGAGTGACGCACAGCAATGGACCGTTCCCTCGCGCCCCTCCGCGCCGGCCCTATAAATACAGCGGACACGAGGCTTCGTCCCTTTTCCTCCGGCCAGCACCGCCAGTTGAGTACTACCATCATCCGAAGACCTGTGAAGTGCCAACGTCGCCCACGCCCTGGATAATTGTCACATCTGTTAATCTTAATTGTCAGTTCTTTTTTGTATAACTAAAGCCATCGAATAACTGGAATTATAACGCGAGTTTAAACTTTCCTGGTGATATTTTTTATTTATTTCCCGTAAGTCAACCTAATTATCTCTCTTTAATTGCTCGGCGAGTGATCGATCCCGGCTACCACGTGGAAATCAATCACCCATGCGACAAATTAACTATTTCATTACAACTTCGTTCAATTATCAGATAATTTAGAAGAATTCACTTTTTGTGACGTAACTATGACACTGACATGATATCGAAGCTATATTTATTTAGGAGAATTGGGCCCCAGAGGCCCGAGCCAAACGGCATTCGCTCTGATATCTACTTTCGCTAACGCTTGGTTGCCATGGCAACATAAGGAATTCTTTCTTCGTTGAACACATGATATAATAATAATAATATGATTTTATTTCAGAAATTATTTCCATATACAAATTTCAAAACTAATTAAATAATTATAAAAATCAGCAATCAAATAAATAATAAAATGTCACAACAATAAATCAAAGAGCAATGTCACAAATTATAAAATAAAATTAAAATAACAAAAAAAAAACAAATTTCAAAAATAATCAAATAATTATAAAAATCAGCAATCAAATAAATAATAAAATGTCACAACAATAAATAAAAGAGCAATGTCACAAATTATAAAATAAAATTAAAATAGTAAAAAAAGATTGTAAAAATAATTTTTAAATTTAAATTCAAACGTATGTCATATTGTGCAGTCAAATCATAATAATTTAACTACATGCCCATCGTGATTTGCATCCACCTGTGTTGGATCGGACAATCTAATCTATCTGCAACCATCTTCAGAATGCCGTTGGTACTTCCTCTCACGCGTTTCGAGATGGATGCAACTCTCTTGCGGATAATTGCATGATAGCCGTCAGTGTGGGCCTCAGCAAACATAAGGGACGCGCTGCAGTCTCTCGGTAGTCGCAACAACATTCTGAAGATGTTGTTGTACTGCACACGTAGCACATTGGCGGCCCGACGGGTATGTCTTACCCATAGACCGCACGAGTAAAAAGATTGGCAGAATGCCTTAAACAAAGAGATTTTTACCTCATTAGAGCATCGTGCAAATCTACGGGCAAGCATATTCCCTCGGACCGCCAACGCCCTCCGCTCACACTCCAAATCGGCGTCATCCTTCAAGTCGTCTGTCACAATATGCCCCAAGTACTTAAAGCTAGTCACCACCTTCAGAATCACACCATTTAACTTAATTGGTGGAACATGGGGAAGAGTGCTACCAGTACTTTTAAAAATCAGAAGTTCACTTTTTTTGGTGTTGTATTTAAGTCCATGTTCCACCGCATAGGCCTCACACATCGCAATGAGCCTTTGTACTGAACTCACCGACGGGCCCAACAGTACCATATCGTCTGCGTAACTTATATTATTTATGCATACCCCGTCAATGTGACAACCAGAATGTGTACCACTGAGCTCGCCGATGAGATCGTTTATGTAGAGATTGAACAGCAGAGGAGAGGTTAAACCCCCCTGCCGCACGCCACACTCCATGCCATACTCGTCAGAATAAGTACCCGCCCATCTCACCTGGTTTTTTTGGCATAAATACCAACTTTTCAACAGAGAGGTGACTTCAGCCGGTACACCAGCACCATCCAGTTTGTTCCAAAGTTTGTTATATATTACGGTGTCAAATGCCTTTGACAGGTCCAGGAAGCACGCGTATACCGGCGTCTTCCTATCAACGTAGTACCTGACAGCCTGCTTAAGACAAACAATCGCACTTTCGGTAGAAAGCCCAGCCCTAAAACCAAACTGAGCGTCATGCAGTTTAATATGTCGCACTAGGATGCCATTAAGCAAGCTGTCAAGCACCTTTGCAATCACCGTGGCTAGTGAGATGGGCCGGTAGTTATTAATGTCCGACATGTCTCCTAGCTTATTTTTTACTATAGAAATCACCAAGGTGCGTGTTAGCTCCTCGGGTAAATGGCTGTGACAAAGACACAAGTTATAAAACATGGAGAGGACGCGCGGCAGATGGACACCGGCGTGTTTCAGATGTTCGATGCTGAGACTGTCATGTCCTGGAGATTTACCTTTGCGCATACCACTGATAACTCTTTGCACATCACATGCCGCAAATCGAACAGTCCTCATGGCAGTCCCAGCACCCATACATCCGCCTGAAGTCGTGTGTCCTTGTGGTGGTCGCATCCTAAAGTGCTCACTGAATAGATTTGCGATCACCTTGTGGTCACTGTACCCATTTACACTAACAGGGATACCTGGTTTACCACACAGCTTAATTGTCTGTTTCCAAAACTTTTTGAAGTCGTTACTAGAATGGTGAGAAGCAAGAATGTCCATTTTAATTTGTTCTTGCCTATCTTGGCACCATTTAAGTCTTTTCTTAAACAGATTCCTGCTCTCACTCATCTCCAAGTACGTTTGGCCCCACGTTGGTTTACCGGCTTCCACCCATACCAAAAACCTCCTTCTGGCATCCCTGTGGTATTGCGCGACATACTTATTCCACCCGGCTATGTAACCACCTCTCCTCTGTGGTCTCTCTCTCGCATATGTGACGGACGCGGCCTCCGAAAGAATGGTAACCAGCTGCTTGTACATACTATCTATTAAAGATTTATGTTCGGCCTTGTCACACATGTCATCACAGCACTGTGACATCTCAACTGGGAAGTCAATATCTCTAAGCATACTATGACATACCTGATGATAACGCCGAATGAGCTCAGCAGAACGATCCCCCCATACAACATTGTTTTGTATATAGGTGTAATAGTTGTCATTTCCTTACACAGTACCTGTCCTAAGCTACACTCTACAACGAGTGGGAAATGATCAGACCAATGAGCATCGTAATCAACCCACACACTAGTGACTGCAGGTAGTGTTGCATTCGTTACTACACAATGGTCCAGCCATCTCACACATCCATGGGCTTCACTAATGAAAGTAAAAGTGTCTGGCTTGCCCAGAAGATCCACACTGCTGATCGTCACAGAAATCCAAAAGATGGTTACAAAACAAAGTATCTGGTTGTGCGTTGTAATCACCCAGCAAGAGCGACACAACACAGTCTGGGTTCTCAGCCAATATTGAACTAATTTTACCTAGGCACTGTGTAAACTCAGGAAGGTTGTCGATGCAATCAGTGGGCATGTGTATATACTGAAAACAATAAAATAATTAGCATTCATTTCTAATTTCAAAGCTGATATTCTAACATCGTCACAGTCTATCACAGTCACCGACTTAAAAGCAGTCTTTCGATATAGAATTGCTGTTCCACCAAATGGTCTTCCCCTCAACAGTTCGGCACCCGTGTCAACAGCTGAGCATCCAACACCAACAAAATCACTGTGTACCTCATTTAATAGTGTCAAGTCATGTGGCAGTAGCCAAGTCTCTTGTAAGGCAATCACATCCGCATTCTTACAGAGATACCTAACTCCTTCCATGGATCGCTTTAGAGACCTGCAGTTGTAAGAAATGAATCTAGTGTTGTACCTTTCATCCATTGCTGTTTTCTATAGGCTGCCTCTTGTAATCAGTAGATAATCCTTTATTATTAACAAAACGCCTAAAGGATATCCCATTCGGCCAGAAACTCTCCTCAAGATACTTATCCAGATTACACTTACTTACGAATAGCTTAAAAGCGCTGTAGCTACGTTCCTTTGACATTTTTATTCGTATTGGAGCTACTTCTTCTTGCGTTTTAGTAAACACATACTCTGCAATGTCTGATTCTGATACCTCCTTGTGCACATGTGTAATAAACAATGGTATTTTCATATCAGCTGCCTTGAACTTCATGTTTTCCTCAGAACAAGCTTTACCTTTACTGGTTACAAATTTGTTTCTTAGTTTTTTCTTTTGCACTGTAATCCAATCTTCACTATCTTGATTAGCTCGTTGGGGGCATTTACTACTTATCGCAACACTTGCGAAAGACTTTTTCTCAATCGAAGCTACATTTCTCATTGTGTTTTGTTTATCATTGTCATTTGAGTTTGAGCGAAGTTCCTCGCACACAGCAACGTCACTTATGCTGCATGTATTGCATATCGTTTCATTCGCACTCGCTGCTTTATTGTGTTTCGCCTTCTCCCTCACACTCACGCTCTTAAGCGGCGTTTCTAATTTCTTGTCAATGTCAGTTGATGACGTTTGATCTGTCTCTGGCGAAATACCCGCGCCTCCAGCGCATGAACGATCGCGCGAATAGGACAAAACACTCCTTCCTTGTCTCACGCTCACAGCTGATTCAGACACAGCTGATTTCGGCGACCCGCTATTGGCACATAAATCATAAATACCGCCATTGCTAGGCAATATATTTCCTCTATGACACAGCTTATTTTCAAATTCTGATAACTGTTCATTAGTAACATAGTTACTCTTTACTTCATTTAACTGTGATTTTAACAACAAGATGTCTTTTAGTAATGCCGTAACGTCAATGTGATCAAAAGTTACCGGTGGTAACTTGTGCAGGTCTTGGGCCACAAAAATTGGAATTTTCTCTCTTTCTGTACTTTGTATCACCATAATAATATCTTCCAGGTCCCTTTGTAATTTAGCATCGCCTTTTTTCCGTTTGATATTCCTTATTTCTGTCGTAATGGAGTCAAACAATAATTTTTTGGAGTTCTCCACCTCAGCCACATTAAATGTTGCACTACATACGCGCACCAAACTTTCTTGGTCCATCACATCAATTTTGTTCATTATAAACGCCAATAGTTCGTCGATTACTACATTACAGCTAATACACTTGACAGTTTTCGATGTCATGTTTACAAAGATAAAAGGACGCGAGTTCGTTCTACCGCACGTGATCACGCTAGCGATGCGCGCGCGCGACTTTTGATTTTATAATGAAGGCTTATGTCAGTTCCATATATTTTTGTACTTAGCGATTAGCGATATCGTTAATCGAATGCGATTTGGCTAAGGGGGCTGGTGACATATCGAAAATCTATGTCAGTTCCCTACGTTTTGAACTTATCGTTAATCGAATACCACTTGTCTACAGGGCCAGATCTGTCAGAACATAAACTTGCACAATGATTGCACAACTTATACAGGTATAATTATAATTTTAAAACAGATATACCTTTCCATTAAATTCGACTGGAGCTTTCCATTAGTTACGCAACTTATGTATAATGATGTGGTATTATTGATTTAATAAGTAGTACATATAAATTTTCTGTAGTAATCATTACATGCTTCAATGGACCTGTGCTTTTCGAGTCAATATCATTATTAATATGTATTTGTCATTTTGTAAAATGAAGCTGTTTGGTTATATTTAATGTTTTGTTTTTTGCTTTGTATTATTTTATGTCAAATAGATTTATTTTAAGCTGCCTGACATGTCCACGGTGCGAAAATCAATAGTCTTAGGTCCGGCACCCATAATTATCGCGACTGCACCGCAGCGTATTTTCTGTCACACACACTGTCATACTACTATCGCCATTATTCTTATTTTATTCTAGAGGAAGCCAGCAGCTACGCCTGCATTTTTTTAATTTACCCGTTTTGGCCGATCCCGTGGGAATTTCGGGAAATCTCTTCTTAGTGCACCCCTACGGTCCCCAAGGAACATACATGCCAAATTTAGGCTTCCTGCGCCCAATAGTTTCGGCTGTAGCGTGTCTGTCAGTCAGTCAGTAACGCAAGGATTTTATATATTAAGATCATGTCCAAAGTCAATTAACAAAACAATATTTTCAACACGCACCCACAGAGACACCGTGAACTAGTATGTGATTGATTTTGGACTATTTTAGTGATTGTCCTCACTTGACTGTAAAGATAACTCACTTAGTGTTGTAGATTCCATATTCACAGAAGACAGCAGTTATGGTGTAGATTTTATAAATGAGTTCTTGAATCATAAACGAGTAATTGTTTCGAGTGTAAGTGTTCTTTGTATCCGTTGCTTGAATATTCGTAAAGTCAACAGAATTTATAACTACTGTGGGAGTAGTCTTCTTCAATTCGTTAAATTTATTTTAATGAACATGAATATCCCTTTTTAATAGCAATTTAAAGTACACAGGATTGGAACCCAAAGTACTATAATTTTTCTCGTCTTAAACCATTCAATAACCAACAAACACGTTAAGAAAACGTATGCAGATTTCGCGCTAGTAATTTATGAAGTCAATATACGTCACGTCACGGAAACTTGCCGTAATATTGTACGCCTAAGGTGTAACGAAGTTGTTAGGCATCAGGTGATATAAGCAAGTTGAGAATTAATATCAAAGGGAAGCTCACCTCAGGGGATTCTGTGACGATATTACCTCAACTATAAAGTGGTGACGTGTTTGAAGAAACGAGGAATTGATCTCAAAAGTTATGGCGTGCCGAAGTTTTGTTTGTGTTCAGGTGAATGTAATTTTAGACTTTACGTCAAGCAGTTTTAGACTAAAATTACTTGTTGAGAGTAATATCATCTTAATATATAAAATCCTTGCGTTACTGACTGACTGACAGACACGCTACAGCCGAAACTATTGGGCGCAGGAAGCTGAAATTTGGCATGTATGTTCCTTGGGGACCGTAGGGGTGCACTAAGAAGGGATTTCCCGAAATTCCCACGGGATCGGCCAAAACGGGTAAACTAAACAAAATTGCAAGCGTAGCTGCTGGCGTCCTCTAGTCATACCATAAGTCGAGGATGCCAACACGACTATGTGATTATTTATCCATACGTATGTAGCAATTACTTCAACTTACACTATACAAAATATTCAATGCATTTTTTTATTTGGCTACGATTGTATTGAGATGAGCTACGTCGTTATTGCGTCTGTAGAGGTATGCTACGCCGTAGCTTCGTAGATGCTGGATTTCATATTATGTAGAAATTGTGCTCACTCATGTTACAAATAATACTTAAGCGCGGACACTTAACTATATACGTAACTGTGTCTGCTTTAAAAGCAACATACTGTATCTTTATCTTCGAAGCCTAATTTGAATTACTCGAAAAAATGCAGTGTAGCTTTTCATGATCAGGGAAAGATAAGAAAAGTTTTCACTGCATTTTCTACTTAACACATTATTTTCATTAATTCTTCAATAAGATAAGCATACTATTCACCTGTTTTTGAACTGCAATCCAGTACAAAATCACTTGATATGTTATCGATCAATTCGATTGTTTGTAATACGACTAAATACAATTTCCTTTCAGATAACTCCAATAGCAACTTCTAAATATTAATAAATAGAGGCTAACACTGAATAATCGCCGATTAACAAGACGAGATTACAGGTCCATTTTATCCTTTCTCTGACATACGAGTACGTACACCTTGTAAGGCCGAGTTATTCCCAGCAGATAAAGAATTATAAGGTAAACGTTTGTGGGCTTCACATAATCACCCCCGAGTGGTCAGTCGTGATCCGACAACCTTGCGTCGCCTCGGGCAAGATTTACCCCTGTCAGTCTTTGAGAAAATAAACCAAAAATGGGGTATTTAATATTGGACCATTTAATACAATTACAGCGATATAGCCTGTAGGCATGTCATATGTATGAAGGCCATTTTATATACGCCTGTAGATAAGCAGAAATGTATCACATCACAATATGTATACTATACTTGGCCCCTGGCTTCGCCCGCAATAACCAACTTTCTTTCTTCCCTATCGCGAAAAAATAGCCTATGTCAATCTCCGGCCTCCTATCCAGAAGCAAAAATCATACTATAACATTTCTTTGTTGCGACGTAAAATAAGGACAAATAAAAACAAACCTTTGCATTTGTAATATTAGTATTGATACACTAAGCTGTTTTTTGTATTCAGATCCTAATAAAGGAGCTTATTCTCTCCTATCAGTTCCAAACTGTGTGTTGAGCCAAGCTTTGTCTGGAAGTTTTGAGAGCGAAGCTGCATTACAAAGAACGGTGTACTATCTAGGAACATTAGGATATAGGGGACCATATATATCGGATATATTATAAGAACTTCACTTGCATAATATGGCATTTATATTCATAATAATGGCAAAAGAGTGTTTGTTTGCCCTTCCTTACATCAACATTTTAATACGGTATAGTTTTTGCGTTAAAGAGTAACAAACATCCTCCACCCATCCTCAGAAACATTCGCGTTTATATAACGGTAGTAAGATATTTATCAATATTCTAAGAATAGAAAACAATAACCATAGTCAAACATGATAGCAAAAAGTAATACAATAAAAAAATATTATTAGCTTACATGTTATGTGACTTAGTACATTTTAATTAAATTACGAACAACATTATTTACTCATTACTAATTACTAACAAAACATTGTTCGTACTGAATAAGAAATGATATTCATGCTAAGTGCAGCTTGGATACAAGTTGTAAACATACATATTATATGTATGTATGTGTATGTAATGTATTGGATTGCTTTTTTTAAGTAAATCAATAAGCTAGTGACAGGCAGAAGATTACATTGATTGTCGATTGTCCGGTCGTGTTAGATGTGACTTTGCTCCGTGACCATGGCTTCCTAAATTGCGATATCCTTTATTGTATTTAATGTTATCGCTGATTCTCTCTATCGTTCATACGCCACAGCAATTATGTTGCATATCATGGAATTTTATTAAAGTTCTTAGTAATTTTCACTTGTCATTAGTCATGGGCTCACGTGTAAATCGGAATTTCTTGACGTGATGCAATTCCAGTAAAATAAAACCGCAGTTGCAGAAAGGTTTATCAACGCGTTTATTTAACGCGTCCTGTCCAGTAAGTAATCTGATTCTTAATAGTATTATTTATTTATTTAAGATATCTTGCACCAAACAAATAATTTGTACAAAAGCGGACTTAATGCCCAAGGCATTAAGTATTATATTAATACTCTACATCGTTTGTAGAAACGACTCTCCCTAAAACAATATCACCTATCTGTTACAGCTTGTATAACCAAATTGCACATAGAATTATTTTGTTGCAACAACTGAATCACGCAAACTTTCTAATAAAGCAAAGCTACTAGCAATAAATACAGCTAAATAACGTTCGCGGTTAACATTAGCAGTGTATCTGAGAGTTACGTATACTAATCACGTTGAAGAACTCTCCACTCTAATGTATACTTTAGTAGGTCGCGGAAACATTGAACCCCCAGAGGAGAACTTTTGATATTATATTTATTTAAACGCGGCTTATGCAGGTAGATTCATATCTCTATTTGAAAACTAGCGAATACCATGGATCGACGATGATTTTATAAAATGATCTCTGCAACAGGGTCAACTGTAACTATTCAAGATCGATCTTATCACTTAGGAGAAAATGTTTTGAGTTCTTACGAACGATAGGATATTTGCAAATAGACCAAGTGCTTACGGTACGGCGCACCCATGCCCCACTGCTGGGCAAAGGCCAAGGGTTTCCATAAATATCTGCTCTTTGCAATCTCAGGCCAGTTGGCCTAAACGCGTCTTGGCTAGTATATTTTAATGATGAGTAAAACATGCAATTAAATTATATCACCCTTACATAATAATCCAACTATCAGTAACAGTGTGACTTGAAGTTGATTATAAAACTACAATTTAAAATATTGCATCACATGAGTATCCCACATGTCATTTACAAGTCATGATCGAGTATAAATTTAATATTACACTACTACAAAAACATTGAAATTACTGGATCCAAACGATATGCTAGACAGATGTCTAGCATATCGTTTGATGTCAAAATTTACAGCTGTCAGATGACAGCTGTAAATTTTGACATCTGTCAAATTAGCTAGCGTATAACTACGCACGATTTTACAATGTTTTAACAAATGGAAATGCTAAGAGCACGTCAATCAAAATGCTAATTATATTTTTTACTACTATATGCAAGCAGTCAATCTGTATACATAAAATCCTTGCGTTACTAACTGACTGACTGACAGACAAGCTACAGCCAAAACTATTAGGCACAGGAAGTCGAAACTTGTCATGTACGTTCCTTGGGAACCGTAGCGAACACAGACGGGATTTCCTGAAATTCCCATGGGATCGGGCAGAAACAGAAAATTTTAAAAAATGTGCGGGAGTAGTTGCGCGCTTCCTCTAGTTTGATATAATTCTTCTATTATTTATTTAGCGGTGGCTGTTATCGGTGAAGCAATCGCCATTCTTCATTGCAGCGCTTTCAAATGACATTTTAAACATAAATTTTTCAGACTGCCTTGCGGTCCGGTGACATAGTTAGTGTCCAATCATGAGTTATTGCTATTTATTTTCATTCGTAAGAATTTAACACAGTTATAAAAAAACTGTTAATGTCAGAATGGAAGATATATATCTTGTGGAATATGGTTTTGTGCTGGCGAAATGTGGGTTTTCACATTCGTTTACGTTTAAATTTTTTAAATCACATACGTTTGCTTGCTTGCATCATTGAGAATTACATTGTTAACAGTTTATTCATTAGTCAATAATTAGTGCAATGAATGTTAGTAAAATGTATGATATAAGTTGTGAACTATATTATGTATGTTGTAGTTTATTACAAACACACGTTTGCATTTGCATTAGTGAAATGGGATTACACTGCATTGCTTGTGAAATAATTTCACACAAGTTGATTTCTCGGAAGGGTATCGCCTCATAACACACGGTGCAGTGGTAAGCGGCATGGCGGCAATAACTATTACATTATTTGTGTAATTACTATCATACGTAGCCCCATAACTGAACAACAATATAAATAGTTTGCAAAGCAATTTGCCACAGATGTTTAAACAATATTTTATATTCTAAACATTAATTAAACGTGTCTGCATTCATGCTACTGCCATCTATCGGAAGGCCACGTATTTAAACTGACATCAACGTTATAGTTTTTACGAAATAAGATTAGATTTGAATTGACTCACAATTGGTATTCTGAAAACTTCATTAAGTCAGCGTGTAATTTGAAATAAGTTTGAAATATACAATTCATTGTTGACACATAGTTTGATACTTTGTTTAATTTATGATCTAGATACAATTTCATTCAAGTATCAGTTAATTTAGGAGAATAACATTTGTGACATGAGTAGGACACTGACATTAGATCGAAACTGCATTTTGAATTAATTTAATTAGGAGAATTGGGCCTCAAGTATTAAACGTTTCCTGTATATAATTACCCATCCTTCTGTTATTATTTTAGGCTGAACTCCTTCAAGCAGAAATGACGTCATACAGGCTTCACACAACATTGAATATATGGGCAGGACTAAGATGACGTCACAATTATTTAAGGCTACTGAATGATCACTATTTATAAATATTTAACACCATATAAGGCCGGGTTGAACCCTGATATGTATATTTTAAGCCTTTGTATTGAAGGGTCATTATTGAATTAAGCTTTTAGGGTAAATTAACAGTTCGGTATTTCGGTGCGAAGATATTTTAGTTCGGCATGTCATCAATGTATTGGATTACTTTAAGGGCGAAGATGATGTAATGTTTAGTGTGTAAAGAGGGTAGGGCTTCGAACTAAAAGAATTCTTATTAAGACCTAAGATAGTATATTCACAATAATATATTATGTCATTCCTTCTTAATTTTTTATGTGACTGGAGTCAGTCATAATGGTTCAGCCGCCTCACTGAATTGCGCTGCGATTAGTGGGTTCAATCAGTACTGTGACACAAAAGCTATATAATAATTATTCACCATCATCCTCCTAGCGTTATCCCAGTAAGAACCTGGGGTCCGTTTTATAGTCTAACCGGATTGAACTCAATATTATCTTTAACCCCAGACCTGACCTCGGCAACCTAAAGGGATAGCTATATTCCATTGTTTAGACTACTTTCAGTTTATTTAGAGGTACCGACTATCTATAACGACTGTCATGGCAGCCGGGCCCGATATCTTAACGTGCTCTACGAGGCACGGTGCAAGCGATAATTATCAATTCAATACACACACTAGTCTGAAAAGTTAGTGGTGCGCGCCGTGTATTCGAACCCGATACCCTCTGCATGGCAGTCTTTTGGTATCACCTATAGGTTAACACTGACTAATAATCATTATTTAAAATATAGAAACATAGTATTTTACCGCATACATACGACACAATACCCACAAAACAAGTCAAATCATTTACATGAAGTATGCTCTTCTTTTCATTATTCAAATTTTATATGCAATACCTCATGCACACATCAACAGATTTTTATGACTAGAGAAAGACGTTTATTCAACTCAATTTTGAACTTACTACACTTCAGAATTCTATCGATATGTACCTACTCAACAGAACGAGTCAATATTGGTACAAAAAGAGGTTATTCAACTAGTTCTCACGTTTAATTTATAAAACGCATTTTCAGCAACTTCAACCTGAATAGAAGTACTTACACAGCGACGATAAATCTCTTCACAGTATAAGCCTTGAGACGGTCGGTAAAGGATTTTAAACTCGCATGAACAGAATTTTATTACTACACTTTATACCTACGTTCTCTGCAGAACAAATTGATTAACGAAACTTGTGAAGGACAACTACGGTCTCGCTACGGTCAATACGCAAAACCCTATTGTTGGATTATATAAATAGGTAGCTAAATTACTAGCTTTTGTAAGGCTTACAGATTGTGTGACTGAGGTTTTCTTTGTTGGACAATTTATATTCTGATTTATATTTTTATTATTGTGGGGATCGAGGTAATATGTTTGCAGTACAAATTTCGATTTACAAAAGTACCGTAGACACAGTTTGATTAATAGATGGGTGGACCGGTCACAAGCGGTCAATACACTCTGTGACTTAGGTACCACGTAAAGCCGTTGGTCTCCTCTTTTGTCATCAAGATCTATGACCACAAATAGTCAGGCACGGATCTTAACTATGAACCTCTTGGCTGCGAAGGGTAGACGGCAGTTACTCCGTAACCAAGCTAGTATTATTAGAGAGCGAACAGGAAGGGCAATACACAATAGTGCTTATTTTTTATTATTCAAGATACTATA